>OZ010633.1:6161997-6369497 GCA_963932165.1 Pimpla rufipes | reverse complement strand
ATTTAACCCTACCTAACTTAACCCTACCTAACTCAACCCTTCCTAACTTAACCCACCTAACTTAACGCTACCTAACTTAACCCTACCTAACTTAACCCTACCTAACTTAACCCTACCTAACTTAAACCTACCTAACTTAACCCTGCCTAACTTAACCCTACCTAACTTAACCCTACCTAACTTAACCCTACTTAACTTAACCCTACCTAAGTTAACCCTACATAACTTAACAATATCTAACTTAACCCTACATAACTTAACAATATCTAACTTGATCCTACCTAACTTGACGCTACCTAACTTAATTCTATCTAACTTAATCCTACCTAACTTAATTCTATCTCACTTAATCTTACCTAACTTAATTCTATCTAACTTAACCCTACCTAACTTAACCCTACATAATTTAATCCTACCTATCACGGGACCCACATCCCTCAGAACCCCTATCCCTCGGGACGTCCCTCCCATCGCTCAGAATCCATATCCATCGGGACCCCCCTTCCGTTCCTCAGATCCCCTATCCCTCGTTCGCGTGCTCACATGTCCGTTTTTCATTTTCCAAAACCATAAATCCCCCAAGGCCTGATTTTTCTAAGTCCTTTTCCAAAAACATAGGCCCCCAAGCGCGGATCTTTCGATGGCCTTTTTCAAAAACATAGACTCCGAAATAACAGATTTTTCTTAGCGCTTTTCCAAAAACATAGGCAAAAACCAAAACCAAAAACCAAAAACACGGACATAGGCCCGCCAAGTCATGGCGGGCCTATGTCCGTATATAAAAAATATCGAGATCTTTTTATAATATAGAGATAATATATCTGGGTATTTTATAATACCCAGAATAGGGGGCCTTAAGGGACTTAGAAAAATTCAGGCCCCAGGGCCCCTTGGAGGACTTAGAAAAATTCAGGCCCAAGGGCCCCTTGAAGGACTTAGAAAAAAGTAGAACTTTGCACACTGCTTCCTCATTAATTCCCCTTTTTCACAAAGCCGCCTCTATGAAGAAGCTTATTTATTAACTTTGGCTTCCTCATAGAGGAAGCTTTGTAAAAAAGGGGAATTAATGAGGAAGCAGTGTGCAAAGTTCTACTTTGCAACTTTTTTGGAATTTGAACAAAAGAAAACTCCGTTACAAACACCGTTACATCTAATTTTGATTAAATACAAAGTTTTGACTTACTTTAATAACTTTTCCATAAGTCACAGCGAAAATCTTAATTTTTTAAAAAATTCATAACAGCGTAAAATCCGAACGACTTTACCGATCGTCACCAAATTTTATACGTGGCAGCGTTGTATGTTATTTTTTTTCCTGTTGAATATTTTGGTTCATTTGATGAGATTCGACGTGATTTAGAGGAAAATTTATTTTTTTCGAAAAATTCAAAATTCTATAAAACCGAAACCGCTTTACCGATTTCGCTGAAATTCAATACCAAACAACATTGAACGTGTCTTTATTTATGATGAAGTATATAGCTGAATCGTCGAACTTTTACGAAAGTTAGAGCGATCACGCCATTTTTTTGAAAAATTTAAAATTCGATAAAATTTGTATACATGGATATATCTAATTTTAAAAATATGTGAATTACAGAGGATTTAATACTCTACTTGCGTGCAAATTTTTAGCTCGATCCATCATGCCATTCCTGAGTTATGAACAATTGAATGTTCGGTGCCTGGACCATACATACATACACACACACACACACACACACACACACACACATACACACATACACACATATTTTCTAGACCACTTTTCTGGACGTTTTAGGTGATTCTGAGTATGTTAACATGAAAATCTCGAAAAAAAAAAATTTCACGAAAACAAAGCTTCTTCTATGAGGGAGCAAAAATCATCCGAAGTCCCTTCCCAGGTCACCTTCACCGTGCGGTTTGGTGAAGCTGACCCCCCCCCCTCGATTATCCTACACGGCGGCAGCGGCAGCGGCAGCGGCAGCGGCGGCGGCGGCGGCGGCGGCGGCGAGATATTTTTATTATATAGAGAGATAAAGACACGTTCAATGTTGTTTGGTATTGAATTTCAGCGAAATCGGCAAAGCGGTTCCGGTTTTATAGAATTTTGAATTTTTCGAAAAAAATAAATTTTGCTCTAAATCACGTCGAATCTCATCAAATGAACAAAAATACTCAACAGTCAAAAAATAACATACAGCGCTGCCACGTATAAAATTTGGTGACGATCGGTAAAGTCGTTCGGATTTTACGATGTTATGAATTTTTTAAAAAATAAAGATTTTCGCTGTAACTTATGGAAAAGTTATTAAAGTAAGTCAAAACTTTGTATCTAATCAAAATTACATGTAACGGTGTTTGTAACGGAGTTTTCTTTTGTTCAAATTCAAAGAAAGTTGCAAAGTAGAACTTTACACACTGCTTCCTCATTAATTCCCCCTTTTTTAAGCGACACGTTCGGCATGAACCTAAGGAAAAGAAGGAAGAAAATATTTTGAAAATGTTTGTCCTTTTCAAAATCATCCACGGGCACAAACAATTTTTTGTTGCGTTTGTAATCCTGGGGCCCTTTAGCCTGGTTCTTTAACTTAAAAATGGTTGGTTGTGGACCTCTGTACGACCATTTGTCGTTGAGATATTGGCATTTAAAGAAAAAAGGAGCTTTTTTCGTTGATCATGAATATCTAATGAACTAATGATCGCACAGCAAGCTAAAGGTGGGTTTTGTAAACTGGAAGAAATGCTCTGAAAGGACCCTCTGGTACATTAGAGATTTTTTTGTAACTTTAATGTTGATTTGAGCAAGAACAATAAAATGAACTTTTTCCCGTTTTGGAAAATCCACGTCAACTTGGCAGATATTGCGATAATGATACATGTTTCTAGGTTTTTTTGTACTTCAACACATGCCCAAGACCTCCCACGATTTAGAAATTGATCTGCTGAACCGTTATTTTTTACCGAAGCGTCAAAGTTTTATCAAAAATTAAAGGAACACTCATTGTTCCTTAAATGGCAATTAATGATGATTACAATTAAAACATACTTTTCCGTTGTTTTCCTCACGGTTTCGCAATAACAACTCTTTTAATCTTTGAAAAAGAAAAAAAAATTCAAAATTTTTAATTAAACAAAATCAAAAATGAATTGAATTCAAAAATTCAATTTACTAAAAATTAGGGTTAAAAAAAATTAAAATTTTGATTTTTTAAAATAAACATTAAAAAAATTAAAATTCAATTAAATTCAAAAATTAATTTTTTTTTAAATTAACGTTAAAAAGAAAAAAATCAAAATTATGAAATATTTTTCTTTTTCAAAGATTAAAAGAGTTGTTGCGAAACTGTGAGGAAAAGAACGGAAAATTAGGTAGATAGATTTATTTCCACAGTACGGCAAATGCCTCATACAATCCCCTCCTTTCACCGTGTCATTTCTTATAAGATACAAAAACACCACAAAGTTTTACAAAGTTTTCCAAATTAAAATAAAAATTAACCGTAAAAAAGAATTCAATTCCTACCTTCGATTTCAGCACACCTCTCGGCTTTTTTTGCCAATCCTGCTATGCACTGAGACCCGAATCTCACTACCCTGACTAGCTTTTCTTCTTCATCTGCTTACCATTAACTCTTCACTTCTCTCGCTTTCCCTATTGCCTTGAATTCCCTTACATACTCACATAATTCCGGCCTAATATTCCCTTTTAATGTTTCTTCCGACCATCGCACCAGTTCTTCCCCCATTCTTTGTCCCCTCCAATCCTTCACCGCGTCTACCCATTTTTCCTTTATTTTTCCTCTTGCTTCTTTATATGTCCAAATGTGCTCCCAGTTTTCCTCCTCTTTACCGCATACTCCACATTCCCATTTTGTCCACCCTTTCTTTCCTGCTTTCTCCACATTCCCATATCTCATTCTAGCCCACTGCTCTTTCAGATCTCCCCTCACCCCTCTATCATCCCAGTATTTCGCTCTTTCTATATCTTCCTTTATCGTTTTGTACATTCTGTTAAATGTCGACCCATCAACCTTCGCCCAATCTCTTTGTGTATCCTGTTCTCTTTTCCTTTCCAGTCCTTCCTCCAGCCATGTCTCAAGTGTTTTTCTCTCCACATTCCCTTCCCAGATTCCCTTCACGACTCTTCCGTCCTCGACTGTCTTCATCGCTTCCGAAAATTCTACCCCCCATCTCGACGGCTCACCATTCAGGATGCCTCTCATTTCCTCTCTCAAACATATCCTCGTCCACCTTTCTTCTCCCATCTCTAAAATATGAGCTACGTAGTTCCCTGCTCTCCTACGCGCCTCCACTTCCACATTACGCCTCCCCGCCTCCAATTTCCAGATATAATCCGGCGTGTTCCTCGCACTTCCCAACGCCATCTTCACGAATCGACCCTGCATTCGCTCTATACCCTCCCTTCTTTTCCACCCCCAAATCTCAACCCTATACAATGCTCCTGCCTTGACCAACGAGTCCATCAATTACAATCTTTCCCAGAGCCTGTCCATCCTTGCCCGTTTCATAATACCCCACACTGTGTTGGCTGCATTTGTTGCCCTCCCCACCACGCTCCTCAAATGTCCCCCCCCCCCGAATTTCTGGTCGAAAAACAGTAGCCCAGATATTTAAAATCATTTACGATCTCGATTTCTCTTCCCTTGAATACCCATCCTACCCCGACATTAGGGTGTGTAAAAAAAAAACATAATTTTTTTTTTTTTTGCGGCAAAAGTATGTATTTCGACCTTAATATACACCTCGAGGCGGAAAACGCGCCAACATTTTTTAAATATGTTTTTTATTTGAAATTTCATATAAAAAAGACCTCGTTTGAGGCACCTCTAAATATTATTTGCCAACGAATTCCTTTTACACAGTCGTTTGTTAGGTCAACCACTCGAGTTGAAGCCATGAAGACTAAAGAAAAGTTCGATATTTAAAAATAATAAGGAGGAAAGGAAGAAAAAAAAATGATTATTTTTCTTCTAAGTAAGGAGAGATGATTAAAATCATTATATGCTATAACATATACTCTAACTGCAACTGGAATATACGAAATATGAAAATGTATACGTTTTTGAAGTTAACTTTTTGAAAAACTTTTTGTTTTTGGCATTTTCTGTGAATTTTTTACTGTACTGTACTCTTTGCGCTTGCGGTCGAGGTGTGTTTTCGTAGAGGTCACCTTGTCGTACAAATATGTGAGCTCCCACTGCCAGCTGCCGTTAGTTAGAATTTGACCGAGCAACTGGAGTGACGCTGCCCGTGAGCAGCGTCAAAGCTTTTTCATTCCCGACAAACAAAAGTGAACAGTGAGAAACAGAAAATCAAGTGCGAACGGGATGGCGACGAATATAACAGAAGTTCAGTCGATCTACTTGATTGGCCCAGTGAAAGCTGAAATTGAAGCATTTGATCTGCCTACAAATCGTGACGTATTAAAGCTGTTTTTTTTTTATAAACACTGTTTATAATCGTGACGTATTAAAGCTGTATTTTTATAATCGTGACGTATTAAAGCTGTTATTTTATAAACAGTGTTTATAAAAAAAACAGCTTTAATACGTCACGATTTGTAGGCAGATCAAATGCGTCAATTTCAGCTTTCACTGGGCCAATCAAGTAGATCGACTGAACTTCTGTTATATTCGTCGCCATCCCGTTCGCACTTGATTTTCTGTTTCTCACTGTTCACTTTTGTTTGTCGGGAATGAAAAAGCTTTGACGCTGCTCACGGGCAGCGTCACTCCAGTTGCTCGGTCAAATTCTAACTAACGGCAGCTGGCAGTGGGAGCTCACATATTTGTACGACAAGGTGACCTCTACGAAAACACACCTCGACCGCAAGCGCAAAGAGTACAGTACAGTAAAAAATTCACAGAAAATGCCAAAAACAAAAAGTTTTTCAAAAAGTTAACTTCAAAAACGTATACATTTTCATATTTCGTATATTCCAGTTGCAGTTAGAGTATATGTTATAGCATATAATGATTTTAATCACCTCTCCTTACTTAGAAGAAAAATAATCATTTTTTTTTCTTCCTTTTCTCCTTATTATTTTTAAATATCGAACTTTTCTTTAGTCTTCATGGCTTCAACTCGAGTGGTTGACCTAACAAACGACTGTGTAAAAGGAATTCGTTGGCAAATAATATTTAGAGGTGCCTCAAACGAGGTCTTTTTTTATATGAAATTTCAAATAAAAAAAATAAAAATAAAATGTTGGCGCGTTTTCCGCATAGGAGGTGTATATTAAGGTCGAAATACATACATTTGCCGCAAAAAAAAAAAAATTATGTTTTTTTTTACACACCCTACCCGACATCCTACCACCCCCGTTTCCAAATACCATTATTTTAGTTTTTTCCACGTTTACTTCCATTTTCCTTCTCTCCACCCACCTCTCCAGCGCGCTCAACATCCTTGCTAATTCTCCTGTTTTTTCCGCCACGATTGCGATATCAGCCGCGTACTTTAACGCAAATATTTTCGCCCCTCCTAACACTGACCCTCCCATATTACCGTTCTCCCAGGCTTCATCCACCTCGTCCAACACTAAATTAAATAACAGAGGACTAAGTGGACACCCCTGTCTTACCCCCCGCATCGTCTCAAAACTTTCCGTGACCCCTTCGTCTGAAATTACCTCGTTCGTTGTCCGCCTATAAATTCCTTCGATCATCCTATACATCTTTCCCTTGACCCCCTTCTCCCACAGTTTTTCCAATAAAATATCCCTATCCACTCTGCCGAAAGCCGCCCGAAAATCTACGAAAGCTGCATATCATTTTCCTCCAGCCTTCTTCAATTTATTATTTATCAGCCCGTTTGAAACAAAGATATGATCCCCCGTTCCTCTCTTTTTCCTAAACGCAGCCTGACTTTCTTTTATGACTCCTCTCTCTATCCGTTTAAGGCGCTGCGGAATCGTCTGAAGAGAATGGTCCGGGACGCGAAGAGGAAATTTTACGGCGAGGCGCTATCGCGAGTGAGGGATGCGAAATCAGCGTGGCAGAGGCTGCGGCAGCTGGGTCTGCTCAAGGGAAAGAATGAGGGTCAGGAGCTCGTCGTTCTTGTCGGGGAGCAGTTTCTGGCCAGGCGGTGATTAGAGAGGCTCGTGATTTTGACGACTCGCGGTTTTATTTCGCGCTTATCTCGGAGGAGGATTTGGCCAAGGGTATATCTGCGGCGTCGTGTTGCTCTCCGGGGGCGGACGGTATTTCCATGAGACTAATTAATATTGCGCTTCCTGTGATTTTCCAGGCTTTGTTGCATATTTTTAATTTTTCGTTGCAGTCATCGGTTTTTCCGGAGATCTGGAAAGCGGCTCTGATTACGCCAATACCGAAAACTAAGTCGCCCGCGGGTCCATCGGATTACAGGCCGATTTCGTTGCTCTGTTCTCTCTATAAGGTCTTCGAGCGAATTGTTGCTGATCAAGTCTGTGCGTTTTTGCAGGCGAACGATTTGCTGGATTCATATCAACCTGCTTACAGAAAGGACTTCAGTACGCAAACGGCCCTGATTAGGATCGCGGAGTATGTGAGCGACGGGGTTGATCGTCGGCAATTGACGGGAATGGTTTTGTTTGACTTTTCGAAGGCTTTTGACCGTGTGCGACACGATGTTCTTCTGGGGAAGCTGGCGAATCTACGTATGTCGGACTCGGTTGTGCGATGGTTTGCGGCGTATCTGGGCGGGCGTGTGCAGGCAGTCCTCTGTAAGGGGGAGACTCGGTCGGAGTTTATCTCTAACTCGGCTGGCGTACTGCAGGGCTCGGTGTTGGGACCGCTTCTTTCTTCATTATACATCACTGATCTTAGGTACGCGCTCTCTGGTTGTGAGTATAACTTGTAGGCGGACGATCTTCAGATCTTTTGTAGGGAGTCTCCGGGGGATATTGAGTTGATCGGCGAGAGGCAGAACCGGGACATTTTGCTGATTCGAATTTGAGCCGCGGCGAACGGGTTGTTGTTGAATAGCGAGAAGACGCATGCGATCTTGTTTGGGAATGGGTCGTTTCTTCGCAGGTTAAGTGGGGGTCAAATGCCGGTTCTTCACAATGAGCGGGCGGTTGTGCCCTTCGAGCGTTCGGTGAAGGTTTTGGGGGTTGTTTTGACGGAGGACTTGCAGTGGCGGGAGCAAACGGCGGTGGTTGCGAAGGCGATTAATACAGCTCTCTATCGGTTAAAAGTGTGTTGGAATTTGCTGCCCACGGATGCGAGGATTGCGCTGGTTAGGGCTCTAATCACGCCGGTGGTAGATTACTGCAGCGTGTTGCTGTACGGGGTACCTAAGGAGGTGAATAGGGTCATTGATGTCGCCTTTCACTCGTGTGTGCGATTCATTTTTGACGTGAGTAGGTTGGAACACTTTTCTCCGTATTATCGTCGGTTGGGTTGGCTGAGGGTGGAGGAAAGGAGGGAACTGAGCTTGATGTGCGTCGTTCATTCGGTTCTGTCGGGCGGTAGACCGGGGTATTTGCGGGGACTTTTTTGGTGGACGCGGGTGGGGTTATTGTGACTCGTGATGGGTCGAGGCGGAGGCTGGGGATTGCGCGTTATCGGACCGAGGCTCGGAGGAATGCGTTTAGCACTGCGGCGGCATACGGCTGGAACGCTCTTCCGCCGGGGGTCGAGGGGCTCACGAAGGGTGGGTTCAGGTCTGCGATGTGGAGGGTGCTTGCGAGCGGGGGGCGGCTGGTACCCGTTGTTTCTTAGATGGGTAGGTTAAGTCAGCCGGCTTGTTATCGAGTCGAGTGGGGGTCGTGCTTCGAGTGTGTTATTTTTATTATTACTATTTTTTAATTATATTATTTGTATCCTGGAGCTTTATTTCTTTTATTTTGTTATTTGATTTGTATCTCGGAGCTTTATTTCTTTATTTTTGGTTGTTATTTTTAGTTCTAAGTTATATTTTAAGGTTATTTCTAAGTATGTATTTAGGGAGAGCAGTGGCCGAGTGGTTCGGAGCCGGGCTCATACGCAGAGGGTCCCGGGTTCGATTCCCGGCCAAGCACCAATAGATTTTTCTATGTGCTTTTCTGTAATCCCGGTGGTTCGGAGCACACTTTAAATAGGAGGTCCAAAGGAAAGGTCCAGCGCCTTGGGGTGGTGCCCAAAAAGACTGGGAGAGTGTCACGGGTTCGATTCCCGAGACTGAAGTCCCGCAGGTGTAAGGCAAAACGGACGAGGACGTAGCTCCGGCTATAGGACGTACGAACTACGACTATAGCCGTATGTCCGAGGCCGACACCTAGCGGGGCGCGACGAAGCTCCAGACTCGAGAACCGAACCGGTAACACAACGGACAAGTAAGGAAAGGAGGAAAAGGGATCAAGGAGCCCGTAACCCTTAGGGGATCGGTGTAACACAAATACCAATACCAATCTAAGTATGTATTGTGGGGGCGCCAGGTTGTGGCGCTCTTTCACGCTTTGTGGTTTTTTTTCTCCGGCGACGGAGTTGCCTACAGGACCTGTTGGTCTTAGAGCAATCAACACATCTATCTATCTATCTATCCACACACTTAGTCTCCTCACCATTACGCTCGCCAACAGCTTATAACGAATGTCCAGTAACGGTACCCCCCTGTAATTTCTGGCCAGATCCTCGTCCCCCGCCTTGTGTATCGGATACATTCTCGCACATTTCCACAGCCTCGGTATATTGCCCGCATCCCAAATCTTATTCATCACACTCAACAATTCCTCTCTTCTTTCCCTTGGAATCCCCTTGAAAAACTCCGCTGATATGCCGTCCTCCCCTGCTGCTTTCCGATTTTTTAACCCCTTCACCGCCTTCTCCAGCTCTGCCATCGTAATTGTCTCATCCAACTTGCTCTCCCGCGATTCTTCCTCTCTCTCACATCCCAATTTACTTCCTTCCGCTCTTTCTGTTTCTCCCCCCAATAGTTCCGAAAATGTTTGACCGACTCGCCCTTTTCGATGTCTTGACCTAACCTTTTTCGCCCTTTCCGGAATTTCCCCACCGTTTCCCACCACTCCACCATGTTCTTACAATCTCACCTTTCTCCATCTCTCCTCAAACCACTTTTTCTTCTTTCTATCACAAAACTGCTTCATTTTCCTTTTTTCTTCGATCAGTCTTTCCTTTCCTACCTTCGGCTCCTTTGTAAATGTATTTAGCTCGTCCAATACTTTCATTTTCTGCTGACTACACTCTTCATCAAACCAACTTCGCCCATCCCCTCCTGCCCCTATGGCTCTCTTCATTCCCACTTCTTCCGCAGCCCCCCAAATCGCCTTTCTCAACTCCGTCCAGCTTTCTTCCATATCCTCTTCGTCCTCATCCCTAAACCAACGCTTGTTCAGTTCCGTTTGGAATTCCTCCAACTTGTCTTCATTCCATGCCAGTTTTTCCTCTTTCTTTCCTTTCCTTCTCCTCCTTTTTATGTCGCCACTCCCTCGCCCTGCTAACTCAAATGTCACCGGTAGATGATCTGACTCAGTGCGCTCCATTATTTCCAATCTTTCCACCACTTCCTCTTCCTCATCCACCAACTCTAAAATCAAATCTAAAATCAAATCTAATACCAAATTACCTTCTTCGTCCCCATTCGTTCTCCCATTGAGCACCACCAAACACGAACTCTCGCAAAACTCCGACAACTTTTTGTCTTCTGAATTAATAACCAAATCTTTTGATCTTCTCTCTTCCGGTCTCCCTCCCATTTTCTCGCATTGCACCTTTCCTTGCTCCTCTCCTATCCGCGTGTTCATATCCCCTGCAATTACCACTGCCGCCCCCTTTTCCACTCCCTTCTCCATCCATTCCCTCATTGGCCCCTCGATTTTCTCTAAACCTATGTTATTTCTATTTTTGTGTTACACCGATCCCCTAAGGGTTACGGGCTCCTTGGTACCTTTTCCTGCATTCCTTACTTGTCCGTTGTGTTACCGGTTCGATTCTCGAGTCTGGAGCTTCGTCGCGCCCCGCTAGGTGTCGGCCTCGGACATACGGTGTGGCGCGAGCCACGATCATCAGCGGTGCTCATCGCGTTGAGCACCCGTGAAACGACGAATCAGCAGCAGCCAATCCGAGACGAGGAGCACCCCCACGGAGCGTGGCAACAGCGGCGTCGGAACCAGTCGTCTAAAATTCCGCGAGAGAAGAGAGAGTGTCCGCGCAGATTTCCATTTTTCTAGAATGTAAAATTGAATAAACGTATCGAATATAAATCGCGCAATCTCGTCTTATATGTTTGGGGCTGGAAACGCCTTTCTTCCGCACGGCATCCCCCCACAACGGCTATAGACATAGTTCGTACGTCCTCGTCCGTTTTGCCTACACCTGCGGGACTTTAGTCTCGGGAATCGAACCCGTGACACTCTCCCAGTCTTTTTGGGCACCACCCCAAGGCGCTGGACCTTTCCTTTGGACCTCCTATTTAAGGTGGGCTCCAAACCACCGGGATTGCAGAAAACCACATAGAAAAATCCATTGGTGCTTGGCCGGGAATCGAACCCGGAACCCTCTGCGTATGAGCCCGGCCCCGAACCACTCGGCCACTGCTCTCCCTTTAAAACCTATGTTATTATAAACGTTTATTATCCACAGATCTGTGGCTTTCGCCCTTCTTATTTTGATTACCAATCCACACAACCATTCCTCCACACTACAATCCTCACTCATACTTTTCCTTATCCCGACCAAATGTCCACCACTCGCTCGTCCTCTCACATTCTCCCGCACCGCCTCTTTCGACCACCACTTAAAGTTCTTATTCAGTTTTTTCAAATACCCTTCCTCCCTTCTTTTTTCCATCCATGTCTCTTGTAGAATCACAATGTCGAACCCCTCTAAAAACTCCTTCGCCTGCCACAGATTCTCCATCCCCGCAATATTCCACAACACCGCTCTGTATCTACTTTCCCCCGCACCCTTGAAATATCATCTATTCCAGGCACCCTTACAGCTCCACCCAGCCCCACCACACTCTGTCAACACAGACCTTCATGTATCCCACTTTGACGATCTTCTCTGCTTCCTTCCTTATCCATTCGTTGACTTCTCTTTCCCTCGCCGTCAAGTCGTCCTCCATCCATACTCCTGTGTTCTTCAACTCTGCTCTTTTCCTCATAATTTCCTTCTTCGTGCTCATTTTCTCTATGGTCGCCACCGGTCGGCCACCCACATGTTGTATCTTTATGACGTTGGTCGCTACACCCATTGCCGATTTGAACATTCTTTCTATTTCTTTTGCTGTACCATTCTCTTTTCCCGATGCTCTGACCCCTCTTACTTCTACGTTCCTCTTCCTCCTGTCACTCTCCAGCACCTCCCATCTCCACTCCCTCTCCGACAGCGCCTCTGGCGGTCCTTCCTTTTTTCGATTGTCCACTCTTTTTCCCGATCGCTCCCTCCTTCCCCGCGCCGTCTGCCAATTTTCCTTTTGACTTGCCTGCGCCTCCGGCTCTCTTGTCTCCTCCGTCTCGTTCTCTAGTCTTACCTGGCTCGCTCCTTTTTCCCTAACACCGCTCTGCGCACGCTTGTACGCGCATCCCGGCTCGTTATTATTCCCGTCCGATTTTAGTGACTCACTTGACACCGTCGAATACCTCTCCTGCTCAATACTATCTCTTTCTTCCATCTCACTCTCCAACCTGGCTATCACTGACAACAGCTCCTGCTTTTCTTCATCCCAGATGCACTTATCGTTCGCTCGGCTCATCCTCCATACTTCCGCCTCGTCCGCTAGCTCTTTCACAATTCTGTTCATTTGTTCGCACCTTTATGGCATCGGTGCGATTTCCTTTCTTAAATTCTCCGCCTCTGTTCTCCAAAAGACCATCAGCCTCGATTCCGACTGCTTCAACTCTCGCTTTATTTCCGACAACAACCGCTCTCCCCATACCCCAATCTCCTCGGTTTGCGTTCCAATTTCGTTACCTCTTGACATCGCCTTCGCTTTTTAGGCACTCACGTTTTGAAGAAACGAAGAAAGTGCCTATTGAATTCGCGCTCCACCGACTAAATTACGTTTTTATAGGAAAATGTCAATATAATTTCAATTTATTTACTTTTTTTACAGCAGATTTCTTAAACATAGTAAAATAAATAATCTTGGTGTAACAGAATATAGAAATTTCATTACTAAATATGATTGGCTGCGTAGACTAGATTTTGTGTTATTCGGACGTCCGTACCACTCAGGGGGTCTGGACTGAATGGACCGAACAAGTTGAAATTTGGAATATTTCTTAATCTGGCATTGTGAAGTATGCCCATGAAGTATGGAAATTATTCTCTGTTTTTATAGAGGTGTTTATTTCAAGAAAATTGGCATTTTGGAGTCTAAAATTGTGTCCGGCTCACATTCTTCGCAGTCAACAGATGAATTTGGCTGAAAATTGCTACATAATTCTGAATTACCTTAATTCTGAAACACTTTTTTTAGATTATTTTTCAGATCATTATTTAATAGTGTTAACCTACCACGATGCAGTATTTCAGGTCAAAATGTATGTACAGGTCTCAATCTTCGCAGTCGCAAGAACAATTTTTCTGAAACTTGCTGCATACTCCTAATTTACTTTAACGAAAAGGTATTTTTATCAAATAGTTTTAACCTACCACAATACAGTTTTTCAGGTTGAGTTGTATGTACAGGTATCAATCTTCGCAGTCGTCAGAACCATTTTTCTTATACTTGCTGCATACTCCTAAATTAATTGAACGCAGAGGTACTTTTTAGAATAGTGTTAACATACCACAATACAATTTTTCAGGTTGCAATGTATGTATTGGTCACATTCTTCGCAGTCAATGGAACAATTTTTCTGAAACTTGCTGCGTACTCCTGATTTACTTTAACGCAGAGGTATTTTTTAAAAACAATTTTAAACTACCACGATATAGATTTTCAGACCGAAATGTATGCAACGTTCTCAAGCTTTACAGTCGTCAGAGCAATTATTGTGATACTTGCTGCATACTCCTAAATTACTTTAACGCAAAGGCACTTTTTTAGATTATTTTTGCTTCCTCATTGAGGAAGCTTTGTTTTCGAGAAATTTTTTTTTTTTCGAGATTTTCATGTCAGTATGTTCAGAATCACCTAAAACGTCCAGAAAAATGGTTTAGAAAAAATGGCCGTATGTGTGCGTGCGTACGTGCGTGCGTGCGTCAAATTTGGCATGCAAGTAGAGTGCTAACTGCTCTTCAAGTGTTGTGATTTTTGAAAAAATGTATCCATGAATACAGAATATATAGAATATTTAATTTTTCGAAAAAATGTCGTACACTCTCTAACTTTCGTAAAAAATCAACGACTCAGCTAAATAGTTCTTCATAACTAAAGACACTTTCAGTGGAGTTCGCTATTGCATTTCGACGAAATCGTTAAAGCGGTTCGGATTTGATTGAATTTTGAATTTTACGAAGAAAATGCATTTTGCCCTAAATCACGTTGAATATAAACAAATGAACTGAAGTGTTCTACTTGAAGCAAACAAATGAACTGAAATGATCGGTAAAGTCGTTGGGTTTTTACGACATTTTGTGTTAGGAAAGTAACACAAAAATTTGGAGATAATCGAAATGAGATGTAACGGAGTTTTCTTTTGTTCGAATAAAAAAGAGTTGCAAAGTAGAACTTTGCACATTGCTTCTTTATTAATTTCTCTTTTTCACAAAGCTTCCTCTGTTACGTCCCGTGATTTTTCGGGACTACACGTTTTTAAACTGAAAAATCAATTACGGTAATATATTCTTTTTATATGGAATAAATAAGGCAAAGAGGAGAGAGTGTGAGTGGCGGCCGTAGGTGGACACACATACACGCGTCACCCATATATATGAGGTGCGTCGTGTGGCACCGGAGATCGCAAGTATAACGAGTCGGGCGTGCATCGGTGAATCTTATCATATCGAATGGGTCAGGTATTGTCCCGACCGAGTAACCGAAAGACAGTGCGTTCCAGTGACTCTTCGCGGGGATTCGCGATGCGTCTACCGGGTGACCAAAAATGTGTGAATCATACCATTTTATTAATCTCCACTCATTTTCGTACTCCACTGACCTAAACAGATTATACTTGTGGTGCCTTTCCTTATGTTGCCGTGATTTGTGAATTAATGGTGAATTAGTGGGGAAACAGTTGTAAATAAAATAATAAATTGAGTTTGTTTACGAATTAAAAATCTACGGGTCAAGTCGAGACAGTTGGGTAGAGAAAAACATTAGAAAAACAAATAAACAAACAGAAGATAACAAAAAATATGAGTATTGTATGAATATTAAATCATAATTATCTAAATGTTAAACACCCGGTAAATGGTAATATCGATTTTGAAACCAAAGAAAGAAATAACGAAGTGCGACTTATCGTCGGTGGTATGAAACAACACACCATCCAGTGCAGAAAAATTCCAATCCACGACGCAGAAACACCACCCAAGAAGATTGAACGACAAAGGAAATTGACGCACCTAGCAACAACCCCTCCAGTCCAAAAGAGAAGAAATGATGACCACACTATTGGAGAAGAAGGAGAAGTCTGGAGTAAGCGTGGGGAACATCATCACCGAATCACACGACTTCCTCCACGCGATCGTTTTAATTTATCGATGAATATTGTGAAACTACTATTATCAAAATCGAGGGTCAAATAGGAATACATTCCATCAACAAGGTGTGTTTTTTTTATTAAAAGTAATCATGAGTAAACAATGAATCTATTGATAAATAATTATATAAACAATTAATATTTGGGAGTTCGATCAAGTAAATAACAGGAGTGACATATAGTTTATTAACAGAAACAGGATAAATTACTATCAATTATAATAACAATCTAATAAATAAGAAATTAGCGTAATGTGAAAGAAGCAAGTGACGCATGAGTGGGAGTGAGCGCGATGAGAGTAGCCCGCTAGGTATGAGGCGTGAGGGGACGGTAGGCGCAACGCACCGTTCGACAGCTATAGTAAGAAACCGATAAGAGTAGCCGTCAGGTATGAAGCGTGAGGGGGCGGTAAGACGCGTAACGCACCGCTCGACCGTCACCCCTTCCTTAAGGCGACAGCGGGGAAATAGCAAGGAGGTTATTTAATGAGCCGCAAAAGGCGACGGAGCTCATTAATATTCCGGACCCGAATCAGATCATTTTTATCATCGAAATATCCGTCAGATTGACTTAGGAAAAAAGTTGTGAATTTGTGAATTTAAGATCGTTAAAACTTTTCAACATTAGAAATTGTAAATCATCGGTATTTAAAATAATAGTTCGGACTTTATATCGAAAATCCCATTTGTCTTCGATGTTGTGACTGAAACTACGTATTTGTGTAACGGTGAACTTTGACTTTTCTAATACGCCGTATTTGTGCAACCTGTTAAAATCAAATATTATCTACTAAATTATAAATTATATTTTAATTTCCGATTTTTAAGAATTTAATTGTGAAATTGTGAGACAACCTATAATCCAAATTTTGAATTGTGTACTGAAACTTTTTGTGAAATATTATTTTGACATTGTCCTGACAAACTGAACGGGCAAAATAAAAATCAATTCTACCAGTGAATTGGAACCAGTGTATAAATCCGAAAGAACTACACCATCGCCCTTCCTTGTCATCGGAAAATTCTATTCATCTGATATTCGAACGGAGAGCCAGAGGGTTATCGCCAGTGTTGGATCATTGGGATCGTTCTGATTCTCACCTTCTCATTCAACTTGTTCTTCACCAATCACACGGTTCCACCCCACATTCGCCCGTTTTCATCACACGGATAAGTTTTTGGTTTCATTCATTTTTATCTTTATTTTTGTGATTTAATGTAAAGTCAGAATTACTTTTTCAAGTTCCTTCCCGAGCTTTTGCCCGAAAGGGTAGGCTCTAAACGGAACACCTCCGCGTTTTGCCGAGTCACATTGATACCACAGAGCAATAGGGGGAGATTTTCTTCCCTTTGCCTTTTATCGTTTGTGTCTCAAAAATAGCAATTCGCGACGTAACACCTCTATGAGGAAGCCAAAGTTAATAAATAAGCTTCTGCATAGAGGTGGCTTTGTGAAAAAGGGAAATTAATGAGGAACCAATGTGCAAAGTTCTAAATTGCAACTTTTTTCGATTATTTTTAAATTGTGTTAATCTATCACAATACAGTTTTTCAGGTCGAAATATATGTATATGTCTCAATCTTCGCAGTCAATAAAACAATTTTTCTGAAAGTTGCTGCGTACTCTTAAATGATTATATGGCATCGGTATTTTGTTAGGATTATTCTTTAAATCATATTTAAACCGTTCGGAGCGCGAAGCGCGACGTTCAAACCATACGGAGCGCGAAGCACGACGTCCAAACCATACGGAGCGCGAAGCGCGACGTCCAAGTGAGTGCCTTAAAATGACACCAGGGAAAAATGTCCCGAAGGGACATTTTTTCCCGAAGGGACATTTTTTCCGCAGGGTCATTTTCCGGGGGGCTTGGGGGGCAGAGCCCCCCAATCGGGGGCTTGGGGGGCAAAGCCCCCCAACAGGAAACCCGGTGCCCCGCAGGGGCGCCGGGTTGCTTGTTGGGGTTTCCACCTGTCACTCTCACCCGCGAGATTTCCTCTAACTTTTGTACACCTTCTTCGTCCGACTCGTTTCTCACTCTGGCTTTCGCCGACACATTCATCGTTCTTCTTGTCCGTTTGTCCGTTAATCCCGCACGCGAGCGTCCAATTTTCCGCTCTCCCCGCTGCCCCCTCCTGTACTTTCGGCGATCGCGCCAGCTTATCCCGCTTTTCGAAGGCATTCTCTTCGTAAACCGCGCCATCCTTCTTCTCTCTTCCTCTAAACAGATATCTCTCCATATTTCTCGCTCTGGCCCCGTCGTCGCATTTATTTTTCCTGGGCCTGCCGCGCTTTGCATTCCCCACGTCCTCGTCGCGCTCGATTTTTCCTGCCGCGCCATCTCTCGCCACTTCTCCTGACTCTTCAACTTGCGTCAGCTCGCTCGCCCCGCCACCAGCGTCGGTAGCCGCCATCTTTACTCCTTTTCTCCGTCTAACCACCGCTACACCCGCGTCCCAATAAATTCACTCTTCCTGCTGACAATACCTCCTCTGTGCTTCTGCCAACACTTCCACTCTACCTACTCGACTTGCTCACTCACAATTTACCACCTTAAATTTCTACCGAAAACTTTTTCCTTCGAAAATTCACTAATTAGCCGGAGCTCTTACCGCACGCGTCTTACCACCTCGGCGCTATCTTTCGCTCCTCCAACAACGGAAAAGCATATATATATTTTTTTAAGTTTAATCATCATTAATTGCAATTTCTCGGATGTTGCCTAACCCTCTTAAAGGGGGGCGAGCAACTCGGTTGAGCTGCCAACCGAGCGCGTCACCGGGTGGCGGATAGGAGGGACCATGCCCGGAGATCTCTGCGGTCGCGTGGTCTGGAGCGTCGTAAGGCGACCAGAACACATGACGGGAGTCCTTCCGGGTCTGGCCTGCGGGTGCTATACGTGAACGCGGCGGGATAAAATCCGTTCTGGGGGACCTAAAGCTCTGCCGCGGACCACCTCTAAAATCGCACGGTGTAAGCCATCGTGTCAACGGGATGCATGGCACTAGGGGAGTAGAGTCGCGTACGATGCCCTTTGGGTACCAGGCGCCCCCCAAAGGTATACAGCTCGTCACTGTCGGGGTTCCTGGAGACCAGTTCCCCCGACCCAGCGGCGAGCACTGAGGCTTCTGTGGTGTCGCTGCCAGGCTGCTCCGAGGACGGGCCCTGGATTGCCTGTTTGGCTTTGCGTGCCCTCCTCCTCGCTACCCCGCTGCGTCCATTCATCGGCCTCATAGTTGAGGAGTCCGTGGGACCGGCTTGCGCTGATCCCTCTTCTTCCTCTCGCATGTCAGAGGTAAGGGAGTGAAGCGCAGCGACCCGCCAAAGAGCGACCGCGTGGACTCGCGGGCAGTCCGAGGGCGTGGGACCCCCACCCTGCGGCCCCCGGTGCTGCTGGCTCCAAGGGGAGCGTGCGGAGTGTCAGGACGTGCGGGGCATAGGGCGCCGGCAAATGCGAACATGCCCAGCGCCACCAGTTACCCCAAGGAGTACTGGCTGAAGGGACGGACTTCTGCGACCGTGACTGTGGTAGACAAAACCGCCAACTCCCGTGGACGCGGGGGTGCACCGGCAAGCCGGGGCTCCAAAGCGCCAAGGGGCAGGCCTAGTGCAAACGGTACTGTGCAAACGGTGACGAGGGAAGGTGCTGAGGGGGCGAGGATAGGCACTCAAAGAGTGCTGACCCTGACCCCTCAGGGCCAGCCACCGTCGCCCAGCTCGACGTCAGAGACATCTGCCACCTTGGCAAATAGGGAGTGTTTGCGAGCGCATTTAGCCGATCCAGTTGCATCGCTTATTAATTTTATTTTTATTTTGGGAGGAGAGCGTGACTATGGAGGGGTTCGACGAAAGAAATCAGAACTCACAATTCCTTGAACACTTTAACTTTAATTTTCCGCGGTATATTGGCGAGTCGCACGCGGCGGCCGTGGTCCGGCTGGATTACTCGCTCGATGCGAACTGACTCGAGGCGTTACGCGAGACGTTACATGAACCCGGGACAATGAGGCCCGGTTCTCCGTAATCGGACGATATTCGTGACGTCAATTGAAATTCGGAGAATTCCGAATTTCGGGGAACGCCAACCGCAACGACGAGCGTATTCGCGATAGATGTAGGACGGTCTCAAATAGGGAGGAAGGGACAAACTAAGCTATTGCTTGCCAGGCCCAACTCCCTAACCCAAACCCCATCCCCCACCCCATACCTACTTTATATCCTTTCCCCCCACCCCACCCTAAACTAAACGCGAACGCGGGGACGCCTGCAGTTTTCACGACTGCAGGACGAACCAGGGTTTCGCAGATTAACCTGCAGCGCTGCAAAGCGGCCACAGCTCTTTTGAGCCAGGACCTAGCAAGGTTGCAGACGGACATATCCCTGATAAAGGAACCCTGGATATGCAGGGGCCTAGTAAATGGGATAAGTACAGATTTAGGATCACTGATCTATACCAACGCAGAACCGGGTCCGAGGGCCTGTCTCTTCATCAATAAGAGACATGGTGCCCTCAAGTTGAACCGATTCTGCACCAGAGACCTTGCGGCAGCTACTATCAGGATTCGTATGGGCGGTGTAACGACTGAGCTAGTAATAGCCTCGTCGTACCTCCCGTACGACTCGGAGGACCCTCCTCCAAAGAGGGAACTCAGAGAACTATTGGACTACTGCAAAAACAAGGGGCTGAACCTGGTGGTGGGGTGCGATGCCAACTTTCACCACATCATATGGGGCAGTTCCAACACAAACGAGAGAGGTACTGCTCTTCTAGAGGAGTATCTCTCCACAACGGATCTTGAGATCCTGAACAGAGGATCCAAGCCCACCTTTATCACCTTACGTAGACAGGAGGTGATTGATTTGACGATGGGCTCACCCAGGGTGGCCCATGCGGTAACAAACTGGCAGGTCAGTGAAGCGGACACTCTTTCAGACCACCGGATGGTAACCTTCGAACTGGCAGGGAGCGACAGCCAGATCCCGACGGAGACCTACAGGAACCCAAGGACCGCGGACTGGCCCAGCTTTCAAGCAGGGCTAAGAAGCAGGCTCGGCGTCACCGGTGGGTGGCCGCGGACGGAGGGCGCGATCGAGCGGGAGGCAGATCTACAGCAGACTGCTCTGGTCGGGTTCTTCGAGGCTGCATGCCCGCTAAGGAGAAGGAAAACAAGTAAGAATGTAGCCTGGTGGAGCGGTGAGCTGAACCAATTCCGCTCCCGTTCCCTTAGGCTGCTAAACAGAGCCTTGAGGACAAAAGCGGATAGCGACTGGGACGCCTACAGTAAGGTCCAGAGAGAGTATAAAAAAACTCGTAAAGAAGTCTAAATAAGCGGCCTGGAGGAGATTCTGCGGGGAGATCGAGGCCCTACCTCTAGTGGCCACAATGTGACCACTAGACCACTAGAGGTAGGGCCTCACACTGCTTGATGGCAGGTCAACTGACAACCACGGTCACTTCCCGTGTTCGGAAGTTATGGACCGGGGACAACCTCAAGGGGAGGCGCTATCAATAAAAAAAAACCGGGTGATTGGGTAACGGCAGCCAAGGTTGTCACACCGAGCAGGATAGACTGGGCGATTAAGACTTTTCACCGGTATAAAAGTCCAGGGGTGGGTGGGATATTCCCCGCTCTCCCACAAGAGGGAGGGGAGTCTCTCATCAGGCGCCTGAACCGCATCTTTCGATCCTGCTTGGCACTAAGATATGTGCCAAAAGCTTGGCGTGAGGTCAGCGTAGTTTTTATCCCAAAGCCGGGTAAAAGCAGCTATGACCAGGCCAAGTTATTCAGACCAATCAGCCTGATGTCTTTCCTCCTTAAAACGTTGGAAAGACTGGTTGATAGGTACATTAGAGAGGAAGCACGGGTCGAGAGACCGGTGCAAACCTCACAGCACGCTTACCAGCCCGGTAAGTCTGTTGAGACCGCCCTCCTTTCTACCGAGCGAGAGGTCGCTCGGCAGAAAGGAGTCGGCCTTATGCGTATTCTTGGACGTCGGAGAGGCGTTTGACAACACCTCCTTCGGCGCCATATGCGATGCAGCAAGGGAATTCAGAGTAGATGAATCCATCATTGAATGGATCCACCTAATGCTTCGCACGAGACCGGTTACCGCAGGGATCAGAGGATCGACCGCGAGGGCGCACGATAAGCGGGCTGTCCGCAGGGGGGTGGGGTTATTCCATCTCCTGTGGACGATGGTCGTTGACGGACTACTGGCGGCGCTTGATGGGCTCAGGGTATACGTGGTGGGATATGCTGACGACATTATGATAATGGTCAGAGGCTCCCACTCCGCAGAGATGACGTGGAGAATGCAGCGCGCTCTCCACCTCATGCAAGAATGGTGCACCACCAAGTCGCTAAGGGTTAACTCGAGTAAGACTGAGATGATGCTAGTCACACGGAGAGGATTTCAACCAAAGCCCCCTTACATATCTGGAACTGATCTGCGATACTACTCGGAGGTACGCTACCTATTCGTCACCCTGGATAGCAAGCTCAGCTGGAAAAGCCACATCGCCAAACAGGCTACGAAAGCCACTGCCACTTTTTGGGCCTGCAGGCGTATGCTTGGACAAACATGGGGCTTGAAACCTGAAATGGTCAAAAGGATATACACGACCATCCTGGTTCCCCAAACCACGTATGCTTCTTTGGTCTGGGGGCCCGCTTTGCAGAAGGCCACCAACACGAAGACATTGGACAAAATATATAGATTAGTGGGCCTAGGAATTACGGGGTCGATGAGAACAACCTCGACCTTAGCCATGGGGGCCCTTCTGGATATGGCGCCCCCTCACATCATAGTCGAGGCTAACGCCAGAAAACCTGCGTTACGCCTACACTTCAGTGGTAAGTGCAAGAGGGCAGAGGCGGGCCAGGCATCACTACTGCAGCGTGATGGGGACCTTGAAGGGATTCTAGCGCAAGGAGGAGATTGCTGTGACCACTTCTTCCAATTCGACCACAATCACCAAGTCCTATATCCCAGTAGACACGAATGGATGGGGGAACAGGACAAACTCCTGTCTCCTGGTGGGCTCGTCTGGTACACAGATGGATCCAAAACAGGGACAGGAGCAGGAGCGGGAATCTGGAGCAGTGGACCCAAAACAAGGATATCCTTGGCACTGGGAGACACTGCCTCGGTGCTCCAAGCAGAGGTGTACGCCATCTGGACCTATGCCAGGCTCATCCTTTACAAAGAATACAGTGGCAAGCACATATATATATATGTAGTGGCAGTCGGGCGGCGATCAGGGCACTTCACCACGTGGTGAAGAAGTCCGGATTGGTGCTTGACTGCAATGCGCTGTTGTCGCAGGTTACCTGCCGCAACATAGTAAAAGTTCTATTCTGGGTGCCTGGACACGCGGGCATCCAGGGAAACGAGGAGGCAAATACACTTGCCAGGGCCGGTTACTGGCCCGGCAAGGTTTTGCCATGTCCCGATTGCCATGGATCATAGCCATGGATTACAGCGAAAATCTATATCTTTGCAAAAATTCATAACAGCGTAAAATCCGAACGACTTTACAGATTATCACCAAATTTCGTACGTAGCAGGGCTGTATGATATTTGTTTACTCTAGAACATTTCGGATCATTTGTTGAGATTCGACGTGATTTAGAACAAATTGTATTTTTTTCGAAAAATTAAAAATTCTATAAAACCCGAACCGCTTTACCGATTTCGCTGAAATTCAATAACAAACAACATTGAACGTGTCTTTATTTGTGATGAACTATTTAGCTAAATTATCGAACTTTTACGAAAGTTAGAGTGATCATGCCATTTTTTTTTTAATTAAAAGCTCTATAAAATCTGTATACATGGATACATTTAATTTAAAAAATAGGTGAATTACAGAGGATTTAATACTCTTCTTGCGTGCCAAATTGTAGCTCGATGCATCGTGCCGTTATTGAGTTATAGTATAGTATAGTATACTAGTATAGTGAAGAATCGCGTTTATTGCGGGCTCGCGTATGAATGATGGGCGGGGAGGAGGAACGCCGGAGTCAATCGCGTCATGGCGTCTGCAGGAACTGTATGGTGTAACCTTATGTATTTGTATCGATCGAGAGAAATATCGTAAAACGCGTGTTCGTCTAACGCCGATCGCGTAAAGCTGAAGCATCGAGCTTCAGACGCGGTTTCAATAGTCTCATATTTTTCAATCGTTCGTGAAAAGTGATGTTAATTGCGTGATCGGTGCACCATTGTCGAGCAGTGAACGGTAAAGCGGAATTCGATCGCGCCATAGGCTCGTAGCAACAGTGTCGTGGCGTGTGTTTTTTTCGATCACGGGAAACGAGGACCTCGAGATTCAGTCGCATTTGAGTAGATACGTAATTTTGAGGCACTCACGTTCTGCAAAAACGCACAGAAGTGTCTATTAAATTCGGTCAGATGTTGCCTAAATTACCTATCAAAGTTTTTTACAGCACGTTTCTCAAACTTCGTGAAATACATATTCTAGGTATTTAGTATTTTGTAATGTGGAAAAACAGTTCTCGTTCGATGTCCGAGCGAGACGGACGTGTTTTTCGGTGCGGTGGCGAGGTGTTTACCTTTCCTGCTTCTGTGCCAAACGCGAGTGAATACACAAGAACCTACGAGAGCGACGGACAAGTGAATAACCACCATCTGCGTGGGCAATCCACGCGTTCTCTAGATCTCCCAAAGGAATCTCTCTGAGTACAGAGAGATCACTTTCGATAGATACCCAAAATGACGACACAAACAAACAGCAGCTACGCAAACGCGGCGAGATCCCAAGTCTTCCCCGGCAAAGATCAAGCGATTATAGTCGACTCCATCGATGACTCGAACTTAGAAGAATACGTAGTAGCAATCGCACAAAAAATAGGTAAAGAACAGATAAAATTCATATAAAAAATCTCAAACGGTAGAATTTGTGTCTACGTATCGACGAAAGCCATCGCCGACGACCTAACAGAGAACCACAAGACGATCATAGTCCAAGGTCAAAGTCTGCCGATTCGTCCACTAATAACAAAGAATCAAAGAGTCGTATTTTCAAACGTCCCACCGATAATCCCACACGATGAAATAGAAAACATTTTGAGAACCAGGAATATCAGCTTGACTTCGCAGCTCCAATTTCTCCGCGCGGGAATAAAAAACCCTGATTTCTCACACATCCTGGGCTTCAGAAGACAAGCCTTCGTGGCGCCGGACGATGTACCAAAACTTCCAGAAACGATTCAAATCAAATTCGATGACACAAACTATACGATATTCGTAACAACGGACTCGCTGGGATGTTCTGTCTGTAAAAAAGAAGGCCATCTAGCCAAACAGTGTCCTCAACGTGGCTCCGCTCCCCCTCCAGGACCGAGCAAAGACTCATCACCATCAAATGAGAGCCTCGAAAACCCGACAGGGGAAGTGGAAACCGCGAGACTCCCCAGCACCTCCCCGCCGGCCAAGCGTCCCCTGTCAGAGTCCACCTCGCTCTCCGACGATACCAGTGTAACTCGGATCAACAAGGAGAACTATCCAGCTCTCCCGCTGCCGGTAAGCGAGTTTACCTCACAAAACGGCAAAAAGAAATCCCGAAAGGTTAAGAAAATAACAGAGGAAATCAACCCAACACAAGAGCCTTTCGAAAACCTAGAAAATGAGATCAACAGCAACGCAGAAGAATACCCACTGAACTTCAAACAATTCAAGAATTTCTGGGAAAAGGCTCGAAGCAACCAAAACCTGGACGAAGTGGCAACAGAATTCTCTCTGAGTAAAAATAAACTGAGCAATATGCTGAGAGGCCTCTATCCCTTCCTAACAAACCGAGGCCTCAAAAATCGATTCAGCAGAACGATCAAGAAATTGGAGTCAAAATCCCCGCTGCAAAGCGGCAGCCAACCAGTCTCCGCTACTGACGACGATTTCTCTGATTGCTCAATGGACTTACAAGAAATAAAATGAACTTAGTGCAGTGGAACCTCAACGGCTTCTATGCCCGACGTGAGTTCCTGCAGGTTCTTCGAAACAAACATTCTCCAAACATATTATGCCTCCAAGAAACTAATTTTAAGAACGATCATTGCGCAGAAATACGAGGTTTTAATAAATTCTTCAAAAACCGAACGAACACCGAACACGCTAGCGGGGGAGTGGCGACGTACGTCAAAAACAACATTCCGAGCGAAGAAATTCCCCTTATCTCTAATATCGAAGCCGTGGCCGTCTCAGTCTTAATCCCACATAAAGTTACGATATGCAACGTCTACCTTCCTAATAGCAAATCTCTAACGCTTGCGGACTTAGAAAACTTAACAAATCAACTGCCCAGACCACTAATCATAACAGGGGATTTTAACAGCCACAGTACACTTTGGGGTTCAAATAAAACAGATAGCAGAGGAAAGACTGTAGAAAAATGGCTTGAAAATCCCGACCTAGTGCTACTAAACGAGAACGAACCCACACATTTCAACTGTGCTTCTGGATCACTAAGCGCTATAGACCTTAGCATATGCTCGGCGAGCATTAAACACGCGATAGAATGGACAGCCGATGACGATCTATCAGACAGCGATCACTTCCCCATTCATCTCTATTCAAACTTCAGTTCCAACAACCCGATAGAACCCATTCAAAATAACGTGCCCTCCTGGAATTTTAACAAAGCAAACTGGGCGCTCTTTGCGGAGAAAATGGACATTCTAATAGGGGAAATCGACCACGCGGAATATGAGACAGAGGAGATGCTGGATATCTTCCTCACCCAAATCCGAAAGGCAGCGGACGAATCAATACCGACAAGAAAAAACAGAGGAAAGCCCAAGGAAATCCCCTGGTGGAATCAGGAATGTGAAGACGCAATAAAAAAAGCAAAACACGCCTTCAATACATATAAACGACACAAAACCTTAGTGAACAAAATAGAGCACAAGAAACTACGGGCCTGCTCCCGAAGATTGGTAAAAGTCAGCAGGAGAGACTCATGGCGATCATTCGTGTCCTCTTTCAACAGGAACACCCCGATTAACGAAATTTGGAACGGGCGTAAACGAATCGAAGGCCAATCGAGATCAAGTTTCACTACATTTTTGAATGACCAAAATGGAAATGCTGTCTCTGATCTACAAGAGATGGCGGATCTACTCGCAGATACCTTCTCCTCCAACTCAGATGACCAGAACTACAGCCCCGAGTTCTTGAAATTCAAGAGCGACACTTAAGAGAGTCTAAGGCCACCAGACGGGCAAGAACCAGAAATCGAAGAGCCGCCCCTGGAGAACGAAAACTCAATAAACGCCGCATTTTCCGAAGAGGAACTCCAAATAGCTCTATCGAGAAGCAAGAATTCGAGCCCAGGGCCTGATGGTATCCCCACTATTCTTGTTAAAAACCTACCACTATCGGCCATGAAGTTCCTTCTCAAAATGTACAACCAGATATGGACTACAAACTCCTTTCCGCAGACTTGGAGATTGGCTACGGTTGTTCCAATCGCTAAGCCGGGAAAAGACCGCACAAACCCGAAAAATTATAGGCCAATATCTTTGACGTGTAACTTATACAAGCTACTCGAGAAAATGATAAATCGACGCCTTAAGTGGACAATCGAAACGAAAAACTGGCTCTCCCCTCTCCAAAGTGGCTTCCGGCAACACCGATCAACCACCGACCACCTGATGCAGATGGAAGATCTCATATGCAACGCATTCTCAAACAATCTACACACTATAGCCGTCTCCATGGACATTGAAAAGGCGTACGAGATGATCTGGAAACACCGAGTCATCGAGATCATGAAGGAGAAGGGACTACAGGGACATATCATCGCCTTCACCAAAAATTTCCTAAGCGACAGATCGATCGTAGTCCGGGTAAAAAACTACACATCGAAGATGGCCAAAACCCAAAACGGACTCCCTCAGGGTTCAGTAATGAGCGTAACGCTTTTCCTGCTCGCTATAAACGACATTCTTAAAAATATCAACCCGCCAGCGAAGGGCCTCCTTTTCGCCGACGATCTAACGATCTTGTGCTCCGGAAAAAATTTGTCCACTACTCAAGAAATTCTTCAAGATATTCTTAATCAACTGGTATCTTGGTCGAACAAATGCGGTTTTAAATTTTCCCAATCCAAAACGAAATTTATAGTGTTCTCCCAAACCTGCCCAACCAACTCGCCGCCCGTCGACCTGTACCTCAATAACGCAAATCTTGAAAGGGTGAACACGATCAAAATACTGGGTCTAACTTTCAATACCACTATGTCCTGGGCACCCCACATAAAAATATTAAAAGCCCAATGTAAGAAGCGGCTAGATCTCCTGAAAGCCTTAGCCTCCAAAAATTGGGGAGCTGACCGAGAAATCCTTATAACAACCTACAGAGCAACAATCAGAGCGAAACTCGACTATAGATGCACAATCTACAGCGCAGCCTCAGAGCACATCTTAAACATGTTGAACCCAATACAGACAACTGCAATTCGGCTAGCAATTGGAGCGTTCAAGTCTAGTCCGAACCAGAGCGTTCTAGCTGAAGCGTTCGAACCGCCAATCTCCCTGAGAAGAATGGGACAAATTTGCTCAACCCAAAAAATCGAACCTCTCGCCCAAATCGATCCAACGAAGTTCATAAACCGCCCACGCCTTCCTAAGCCACTCCAACTTAGACGAAAACAAGCACTGTCGGAGCTCGACTTCCCACTGCCAAAAGTCCACCGCAGAACTATAAACCCCCTCCCTCCGTGGAACACCATCCGCCCAAATATAGACCTAGACTTACATCTCTCACCGACAAATCACCGCGAGGCGTTCACCAAATTAATAAACAACAAATACGCGCTCCACACAAAAGTATTCACGGACTGATCCATAATAGCAGACAAACGAGGATGTGCCATAGTTCTAGATGACGCTGCAGTATCGTACAAACTACCGACAGCCTTCTCGATTTTCTCCTGCGAGGCCTTCGCTATCCTTCAAGCTCTATCAATTATCGAGAAAACTAACATCCTTCGGGTAGCAATCTTCACAGACTCTATGTCAACACTAGTAGCCATAGAGAACGCGCTAAACACAGACCCCCAAATTCAACTCATACAGAAGAAACTCTTTGAACTCGCAACCGAAAACAAAGAAGTCATCTTGGTCTGGGTACCAGCCCACCAGGGCATCGATGGAAACGAAAAAGCGGACAGCGCAGCGAAAACAGCTACCTCAGAGGCGCCAAACGACGAAAATGACATCAAGGTATCACTACGGGAACTTAAACGCGAAATACGACAAGCTGTTCTACACAAATGGAACGCGCTCTGGTCCACAAGCCGTCTGACTAAACTACACGACATAAGGGAATCCATCTGGGAGAAATCCCCAGATTTCACAGAAAGAAAAGACCAGAGTGCTATAACACGGCTGAGAATCGGCCACACAAACCTCACACACGTCCACTTATTCAAAAAATCCGAAGCTGAAACGTGCAACCTATGCAACACACAACTCTCAGTCCAACACATCATCGTGGATTGCCCCAAATATCACACACAAAGGACCAACTTCCAGATGCCTCAAATCCTGAAAAATTGCGTCAACGAGAAGACTGAAGCCACCCAAACTTTAGAATTCACTAAAGCAATCGGACTATATGACAAATTATAGCATAAGACAATCAAGATATTCAAACCAACCCAACAAAATGTAAATATTGTAAAATACGAAGGAGTCGCTAATAACCTCCGATGTTGATGCGACTTTAAATAAATAATTAAAAAAAAAAATGTGGAAAAAAGATTTGGTCTTACCCGGACGTCCGTAACCCATGGTATCTTCGGACTGAAGAGACCGAAGAAGCTGAAATTGGCAATGTCTCTTATTATAGTATTGAGTAGTATGCACAAATATTATACGAATTTTTCCATTCCTTTATGTAGGCATTTACCTAAACAAAATTGCACGTTTCCGGTGTGTAAACGTGTACGGGTGACTATCTTCGCACTGCATAAATGAATTTGGCTGTAACTGGCAGCGTATTCATATTTTACATTTTTTCGGATACATTTTTTTTTGTTTTACACTTAGCTAATTCTAAACTAGTGATTACCTACCACGCATAAAATCAAATATTTAATTTAAATTAATTCAACACATGCGACAGTTCCTGTACTTTTTACTGTGGAAACTCAGTACATACTACATATTATACACATCACAAAACAAAAATGAATTCCAGAACGTGATTTTTTATTTTGTTATTCATCCATTATATTTGTCCAATTTAATTATAATGATAGTTTATTATTAATCTAAAAAAATATGGAATCAGTCAACATAACCTAAACACAGGTTCGTAAAGCGTATTATTAGTCACTTTCACCGTACTTGCGGAACTAACAGCTTAACGTGTATATTTTCTATTAGACTTTTTTAGTTTTATTTTTACAAACACACGTAACAGTATTTGTAATTATTTTGTTATTGTTTATTAATTCGAACCTGTCAACAAGCGATACTACACGCGGGATTACAGACGATTAGACTGCGGTACCGCCGGAAAACCGCCTAGTTGTCTGCTCGGCTGTCGATGTCTTAGAGATTCCAAGATATTTTTATTTTACTCTTAGATAATTTTAAAGTGTTGATTACCCACCACAATAAGTTAAAAATATTTGTGTGTTTAATAATCAGTCCGCCCGTCATATTATGGACTGGAGCTTCATCGCAGTCAAGAATCACTGCATTTTTACTTTGCTTGGTGTGTCTCAGGTAACCACAGTCAAACAAATTGTTCATGGTTAACGTAAGGGCTAATTTTTCCCTCAACGATGAAAAAATATGGTATAATTTTTTTGTATTGCAGCAAAGTTTTTTTTTACACTGGATCCAGTGGTTGGGTTCATCACTTGCTTTGAAACCAGAAATGTGGGGTCTTCACTTCGTTCGCAGTTCAGAGAAAACCAATACGGAATTGGCCTCCGCTACGGCTCAATCTCTTCGCAGTCACATTTCGTATTAATTAATTGTATGGATTTTGTAATGATTCTTAAACCCAAGTCGCAGCGTAATCTATAAAAAAAGTTGCAAAGTAGAACTTTGCACACTGCTTCCTCATTAATTCCCCTTTTTCACAAAGCCACCTCTATGAAGAAGCTTATTTATTAACTTTGGCTTCCTCATAGAGGAAGCTTTGTGAAAAAGGGAAATTAATGAGGAAGCAGTGTGCAAAGTTCTACTTTGCAACTTTTTTTTAATTTGAACAAAAGAAATCTCCGTTACAAACACCGTTACATCTAATTTTGATTAGATACAAAGTTTTTACTTACTTTAATAACTTTTCCATAAGTTACAGGGAAAATCTTAATTTAAAAAAAAATTCATAACAGCGTAAAATCCGAACGACTTTACCGATCGTCACCAAATTTTATACGTAGCAGCGCTGTATGTTATTTTTTGACTGTTGAATATTTTGGTTCATTTGATGAGATTCGACGTGATTTAGAGCAAAATTCATTTTTGTCGAAAAATTCAAAATTCTATAAAACCGGAACCGCATTACCGATTTCGCTGAAATTCAATACCAAACAACATTGAACGTGTCTTTATTTATGATGAAGTATACAGCTGAATCGTCGAACTTTTACGAAAGTTAGAGCGATCACGCCATTTATTTGAAAAATTTAAAATTCGATAAAATTTGTATACATGGATATATTTAAATTTAAAAACATGTGAATTACGGAGGATTTAATACTCTACTAGCGTGCCAATTTTTAGCTCGATCCATCATGCCATTCCTGAGTTATGAACAATTGAACACACACACACACGCACGCACGCACGCACGCACGCACGCACGCACGCACGCACGCACATACCCACATACAAACATATTTTCTAGACCACTTTTCTCGACATTTTAGGTGTTTCTGAGTATGTTAACATGAAAATCTCGAAAAAAAATGTTTTCACGAAAACAAAGCTTCCTCTATGAGGAAGCAAAAAATTATGATATCGTTGGCATCACTGAAATAGGTATTTAAAAGTATTAACTTAAAATAATCTCTACAATTAATCTACAGAAAATAAGAGTGCGAAGAGTATGAGCCCTAGCAGAGACCAGTCCTATGGTTGGTTTTATCTGAACTACACGCAGAAGTAAGAACCCATATTTCTGGTTTTGAATCAACCGGTTGACCCAACTGATCGATCGAGTGACAAAAAATCCTTTGCTACCATCCTAAAAGAATAGAATGATTCCAAATTTGTTCATCGGCGAAGAAAACCGTAACCCTTATAATAAGAAAAAACTTTTCTCTAAAACGGTCCCCTTAAAATGAATCTACACATGATAATTGATATGGATGGTGAAAAGATCCGATTAGAGTCAATAAAATCATTACACATACGATACATATCACAATACTAAAATGATCAATTCCACAACGTTTTTAGGCACTCACGTTTTGAAAAAACACAACATGTCTATTGAATTAGGTGTACATGTGTCTAAATTAATTTTTTGTGGGCATTTTATTATTATTTGTATTTACCCATTGGTTTTTACAGCACATTCTTGAAACATAGTTATATAGATATTCTTGGAGTAACAGAATACAGGAATTTTTTTATTGAGTATTTTTAATGTTGAGACAAGATCTTGAATTTCCCGGACGTGCGAACACTCAGAAGCTATGCATTGAACAGACCGCACTAGATAAGCGCACAAAGGAAAATAGAGTACAAAGCCGAACTTCAAACCGACGTGGTACGTCAGGCCGAAACTTCGCGTTATTTGCACAAACGAACTCATAATTCAGTCATGGGTTCCGAGACTTCTGGCGGAAGGGAGCATTCGGCAAACAATTATACGAGCAACGGCCCCGGCAGTCCCCAGAAATTACAATATCTGTTAGCAGATACCGATGGGTCAGTCGAGGTAAAAGAGTGCGGATGATGGTACAACAGTGCCCGACTTTTCAAAACACTGAGCTCTCTAGAAATGTCACCTACGCCACTCGAGCGAGCGCCGATAGACGAAACTAGAGGCAACCGGGCGCGTCGGTTATCGACCGTCAGCCTGCGGGCCTCACGATACTACGCCTCTTAACGATCCTCGATCACTCGTTGCAGCCGAACCCGTCCGTGGTCACAAAAAAGAAATAAAAGAAATCCACTTAGCCCTGGGAGCAAAAAGATTACGTGGACACCGGGTGAATACCCTACGTTCCACCAAAATCGTCGTTTCGTTTTTCGTCTCGGAAATCATGACTTTTACTTAAGAGAATTATAGTCCGGCCAGATAACTAAATTATTCTTCCTCTTTTCTCGAAGACCCATATAGATGCACAGACGAATGAATAGGAGAATGCAACGAAAGAAAATAATCAATGTCTGAAGGAACCTTTGGAACTCAAAAGACGGACCCCCTTAAGATAATGAGGCAAAACGATTAAAATGTCCACGAACAACTTTTAGGAATTATATAATTCACCAGGCTAGTTTGTTAACATAAAAAAATGGTAAAATGATTCGTAGCTTATTAAATTGGGATTCATACACCTAAATACGAATAACTTTTAAAAATTGTAGCACGCGCTAGGATACTTGTTAATATAAATAAATGGTGAAGGGTTTAACAGTTTATAAAATTGGGATCTACACAGTTAGATACAAATGACGTCGCATAATCTTGGACAATTAAGTAAGTTAAGATACGTTCCCACAAAAATATGGAGCGGTAATTTTATACAAAATTTATAACAGCGTGTATTAGAAACAACAAGCGAAAATGAACTTTCAACGACAAATACGAGAATTACAGTCTGTACGACCTCCAACGTAAAATCAAATCTAGGTCAACGTGATATGGTTGAGAATCCATTTTCAATCATCCAGCGAGACCACTCAAAAGACGCGGAAAGGAATCAGACAATTTATTTGGTAATAAACTTACAAAACCGATAAGTGAAGAGATATAATTAAGACGAAAACTAAATCGTTCCGACGAAGAGCGTGAACATCTGGACGAAGTACCGAGAAGCGTTGATGAGAGGAAATTGTAAGTTTGGAGCCAGAGCAAGGGACAGGCGCGTGGGCGGCGATCCTCGCGTGACCGGCAAGGCGCGGTGTCCTCCTCTAGCTCGCGAGATAGGGAGTTGAATCTCACGTAGGCACTACCCCTACCATCACTCGATCAAACGATAGACGAAGGATCGAATCATATAAAAAGTCGAAAAAAGTCTCAAGAAAGACAGTGCGTTCCGGTAAATTAGATATACCCATATCGAATCTCTGCCCGAGCATAGACTGAAAACTTTAAAATCGAATTAACGACGAATTTCTGTCCGACCGCAGACTTAGAAAAATTCAGCTCCGAATTTAAATCGTATTTTTGTCAAATCGCAGACTTCGAAAATGTCGAGCTCCAATCATCATCGAATTTTAATCCGACCGCGGACTTAGGAAAAATTCAGCTCCGAATTAAAATCGGATTTTTGTCAAATCGCGGACTCAGAAAATGTCGAGCTCCAATCATCATCGATTTTTAATCCGACCGTGGACTTAGAACAATTCAGTTCTTCGCAAAGATTTTTATTCCTGTCATTCGAACCTTTGTCCTAAACGAGGACTTAGGAGTTTATAGAGCTGACGAAGACTCTACAGTTTTGTATTCTCGGTCTTCGATAATTTTGTATTTTATTGAATTTTATAATTTCGCACGTTTCGCATTTTGAGAAACGTACATCCGAACCCAGAATTTTGTTACACCACGAGGTGCCGATATTTGTGTACATCATCACGATTTATTACATATTAACATCTTTTTGTTGAAAGAAATCGGTTTATTAGTTCCCTCATTTTACGAATAAAACTCGACGGTTGTATTCTTAAATTCAGCGTCACAGTTTCTTTACGATCGTGTCCTATCCATCTACAGTATCATCATTCAGTTCAATACAAAAAAGGTAAGTGGAATTTTTAATTACACCAGTGAAATTTAGTACCCGCATTGTCTAGAGCCATCATCACATCATCATCATCTCAGATTTCAGTCAAATTCCCTTTAGAGAATTGCATTGCAATTGACGAGCTGCATTCGCAGCTCGTCTCCGAGTAATTTTCCGAAAGGTTAGACTCGAAACAGAGCTTGCGCGTTTAGTGTACTTCGTCAGATGTGGTAAAGGGAGGGCCTTCCTTCTTGACCAGAGTACGTGTAAATCACACTGAACCGCACTGATATGTGTAAGATTGTCGCTCGAGTAAAATCAACGATATTTTTGACGTAACAGACGTCCGCACGAAACGCGAAGCGCGACGTTGAAACCGCACAGACCATAAAGCGCAACATCCATACTTACGGGGTGCAAAGCACAACGTTCAAACCATACGGAGCGCGAAGAATGACGTACACACCGCACGGAGCGCGACGTCCAAGTGAGTACCTTAAAAATGGCTTAAGTTCCCTTCGGGACATTTTTCCCTTAAGAGCCCGTCTAACAACGATGACCGGGAAAGAGAAACGCCGTAGTCGATCGCGTCGTGACGTCTGTAAACGAGGTTGGGGAATACTGAAATCGGACTCGCCATGGCATTCGTGGCAAGCGTGGCGAGCCGTACTTTTCCATTGTTCGACAAAAGTTTCATACCGCGTGCTTGTTTACGGCCTATTTTGGGGAAAATAAAACGTCGATATTCGGGCGCATTTTTATAGTTTCGTATTTTTCGATCAACAGCGAAAAATCACATTCATCGCGAGCTTCTGTAGCAACGGTAAGCGGGGAGGATAAACGGCGAAGAGGATCCCGTGGCCGCATCCGTATCAAACGTGTCGTGTCGTGTTTTTCACGCAATCGACAGTCTCATATCACGGGTCGATTGATGCCTATGTTGAGAAAAAGAAAAGTCGAGACTTAATCACATTTTCGTAACTTTGTGATCTTCCATCGATCGTGAAATATCGCGTTTATTGCGGGCTCGTGTATGAATGATGGTTGAGGAGGAGGAACACCGGAGTCAATCGCGCCATGGCGTCTGAAGGAACTCTGCAGTGTACCTTGTGTATTTGTATTGATAGAGAGAAATGTCGTAAAACGCGTCTTCGTCTAACGCTGATCACGGAGAAACTGAAGCGTTGAGCTTCAGACGCGTTTCAATAGTCTCGTATTTTTCATCATTCGTGAAAAATGACGTTGATTGCGTGATCGTTAATTCCCGGGTTAGTGTTTGGATTTCTTAAGGTTATACGACTTGCAGAGATTATTCGAACACTTCTCAATGGGATAAATATCTGAAAACATCAAGCACGTTGTAGGTACTGAAAAGATTGATTTTGCATAATAATAATCCCAAAATATTATTAACAAATAAATGAAACATTTATTGTTCGCCAATTTACCTGGTAACCCAACTTTTTTTTCTTATGAAAATTATTCATTCATTTTTCTGAATACGTATGCATTTTTTCAGAATTTTGACTAATTTTTCAAAACTGCGTTTTTTTCAAGAAAAATCAGGGTCGAAAACCGCATTTAAAAAAATTTAGACAAAATTCTGAAAAAATTCATACGTATTCAGAAAAATGAATGAATATTTTTTATCAGAAAAAAAAGTTGGGTTACCAGGTAAATTGTCGAACAATTCATTTTTCATTTATTTGTTAATAACATTTTGGAATTACTATTATTCAAAATTAATCTTTTCGGTACCTACAACGTGCTTGATTTTTTCAGATTTTTATCCCATTGAGAAGTGTTCGAAATATTCTCTGAAACTCACGTTTGGCGGGACTGTACCAGTCGTATTACCTTAATTATCCGATATTAACGAAGACGGTTTCTTACCAGGATTTATTGTGAGAAAAATAAGTATTAAGCCGCGATGTCAACAAACATTGAGGTGGGCGGACGAACGCTGCTCTCAGTTAAATTGCACAATCTATAACTACAATGTATCATATGAGTTCGATTCTTCACGTCGTCCAAAATTTAGTTCCCTTTGTTGTCATTCACTGAGATTCATAGAGTGCGCATTTTTCATGCTGTTGAAGGAGATTGTGTGCGATTGTTTAACGTCTGTTCCTTCGGTACGGAGTTTATTTACACGTACTCGAATTTTTTTTTGCCAACATGAAAGAGCGTCGATAGTTCGTTGAAAAAAAAATGTTAGTCATACAAATTATTGGTTAAAATGTACGTTCTAGTTACCTGCGACTGCCAATGGCTGACGAAAAAACAGAAAATTATCTCATCCAATGCAAGTTAGAAAACCTTGTACCTCATTTTAAAGGTAACTATAACAGTTTTTTTTAAGTACGAATGATAATAACAGGTATTTAATTACAATTTTTATTTCTGTTTATAGATCAGGAGTATACTTTCGAGTGTCTCCAAGCACTTCGCAAAGACTTAATTGCTGAATTGATTCCGAAGGTTGGTCCGAGGAATGAATTCAGCACCAATTGGGAGCGAGAATTCGGTCTCATGGCTGTCACCGATCGAAAAAGAAGCGAAATCGTTCGGATAGTCTTCCCGTAAGGATTCGATTTATTATCATTCGGCAACACGTCAATACTGTATAGCAAATTAAGGGATTTTGGGATTTTTAAATTGTACGAGAAATTTTTAGAGACAACTTCTAAAATAACGTGTTCCAAAATATATACGAAATTATTAACAATTAGAAGAAATAAGGGTTACATATAAAGTTTTTAATTAATTCGTGAATTTTTTTCCTTTATTATTATCATGCAGAATTAATGACTTTTCAATACATGTTAGTTTTTTTATACTTATTAATTATAGGGATGAAAATTTGGTTTGCGATTGTGTGTAAAAAATGCTTAAAGTATTTTCTGTAACGAGTTGAAGAAAAACAACTACTGACCATTTATAAACTCTCGAGAAAAATATTCCAAATTTTAATAGATTTGCTGACTTTTTTTAAATCATATTCTTCTTATTTCTATCGTACAGGAAGAGCAAGTAGATAGTCCAAAAGGACACAGTGAAAGCGACGATTTGCTACCAATCGAGATCATAGAAGACGCTTTATCTAAAGACGCGAGTGAGGTCGATAACGTGCAACAAAAAGATTACGAAAGACTCGTAGCTCAGCCTCCAGTACAATATCAACGACCAAATCTGATAGAATGTGGTTTGAAGAAACCGCGGGTTCGTTCATACGTTAATGACAGTGAATATCACAAGCGGACCAAGGGTGGACGGAAAAACTATGTAAGTAATTATTAAGTAATTATTATTTATTATTATTAAGTAATTATTATTTATTATTATTAAGTAATTATTATTTATTATTATTAAGTAATTATTATTTATTATTATTAAGTAATTATTATTTATTATTATTAAGTAATTATTATTCTCTGTTGGAGAATAATGCAGTGCTCTGTCTATAACCGACTACTCGGATTTGGCTGATGAAGTATTGGAGTTATTTCCAAACGAAAAGCGTGAGATGTATTTCATACCGTCTACGTTGAAGCGAAACTCACTTGATGGAAAACCAGAACGGGCTCGCGGTAGACTTGTCGATAAGTTCCACAACTGTCTACAGTTATATCGACGAACGTGCGGCTATGGAGAAAGTTCGACAAAAAGCGCAGGAGATTTGACGAACAGCACGACGCCCGACATAAATAATAAACGTTCGAACATTTTCTCTAGTTTATGAATAATTTTCGCGCTCTGTATGTACTTATTTTAATGCTTTTTTTCAACAGATGAAGACGAAGAACACAGTCTATGTTGGTCCGACCACAATCGCGATTTCAACGAAATCGAGCCACATTGGAGGAAGACCGCAAAGATTCGCCATCAAACGTTGGTGAAGACACAGAGAACGGTCTCGCAATATTTCAAAAAGTATCCTTTTCTGAAGGATGCTGCGAACGGTTCGAAATTAATCGACATTGACTTCAGCGAACTTTACGAATCTGATGCCGTACAGTTGTTCGTGAGATGGGATTCTCTTTTCGAGAAACTCTATGCTGTCAGCAAAAGTACAAAAGTGAAAGGAACAATCGAGAAATTGTTGAAACGTTTGTCGAACACCGAAATTGATCAACGTACGTAGATAACTTCCGTACTATTGTATATGATATGCGTTTATTAAATTGGTTCCGATAGTCTAATATCTTAACTGTTAATTTCAGATTCTAAGGAATTCGTCCAAATAATGCTGTTGGCTCATCTGGTGCCTTCTCAAAGCGGAAGTTCAATAAAAGGAGGAAAATATTGGAAACCCTCTGCGGAAGAGAGTCAACAAGGCATCGTCGTTCACGTAAAAGTGAGTAGAAATAAGGATGCCACATAATAGATCAATTCTTTAACAAATCTTTTTTTTGAAATATCGATATTTCAAATCAATTTACCAATTTTTAGTGCCACTACTATACACTGGATCGACTTTTCAATAAAAAGATCGATTCTATCAAAAATATTTTGTTTGTAAATGAAAAAACAAACTTAAAATTTTGCCAATTTCGTTTTGCAATTATCAAACTTCGAGCAGGAAATACAATTCATCCATAATCTGGAACGAAAACACCCGACGCATTTTTTAAAACTCTATTTAGCTATTTCGGTTTTTTTTCAAAATATTTTTTCGATTAGTGGCAAATGTTATGATAAGTTTAAAAAAATTAATGTACGGTATGAAAAAGTCGAGTCTGAATTTTATTTTAATGTTTTCAATTTTACTGACTTCCCAGAACAAATCAGAAATCAAATAATAATAATTCTTTTGTTATAACTTAACAATTTGAAGATCATTTTACACTGTTGTATGATATAACGAAATTTTGGATTTCGTAAACATTCGCTGAAAAATCGATTTTCTTAGTATCAATACTCATTTGCTGGACGCATGTCGAATCAATGTGTAATGTGATGATACGATTCTATGCCGAAGATCGATATTCTTGCGCGATTCGACTTCCATATGTTAGTTCGTTTCTTGTAAGTCAGGCCGTCCGCGGGGGCGTTTGGGAAGCTCACGGGGATTTGTGGGAGTTTTTCGGCTTTTGAAATAAATCGTACGCTCGGCGTTTATTATTTAATATAGTTTCTATTTCGCGTCTTTATTCCCTCGGCAGGCAACGTGGCTTATACTTGTAATGGCGACGTGGTCCGCGTGCGCTCGTTGCAACACCCGGCCAGCCGAGAAAACAAAAATAATACTCTTTTGGTTTATAATGAAACAAAATATCTAGTCCTCGATTCCGATTGTACCCTCTACTTTCGTTATACCGCCGGGATTCACTCGATTCGTCGTTTCTTGCGTTTCTACCGATCGATTACACACTTTACGCGCTCGTGCCGTTTCGTCCTCGCTCTCGTCCGTCTCGTTCCGCGTCGTCGCGTGTTCTCTCGTTCTCCTCTTCGTTTCCGTCTTCTTCATCGTCGCGCACGCGCATTCTCGCGTCGCCGGCGGGATCTAATCGGGAACGTTGGCGGAGATGCGTCGTATCCGGTTCGGGGTCCTTACCCAATCCGCGAACGTAGGCGACGCGTCACGTGGGCCTCGCGAGCCAGCACCCAATCGGGCGCGTCGGCGAGCTTTGGTTGTCGTCGTCGCGTGGTGAGCGGCGCTCGGGTAGCACACGGGCTTTTCAATTGCGCTCGGCGCACGGCGTTCTTCGGTCGATCGTTAACACTCGGCTATCTTGGTGATCACTCGTCCTCGAGTGCGTTGGCGTTCGTCTCATAGTCCTTGAGGTAGGTCGGAGGCCGTCGTGTTCTCTTGGCTCGAGTCGTCTTTTTTGTGCCTCGCGCGATGGCTACTCCGGGATCTTCTCGTTCGTTGTCGACGTCTCCTGTGCGTTTTCCCGCTCTCGTTTTTCGGAGTCCTCGTCCACTGCGTTATTCTCTTCGTCGGAGTCGTCGCTTTCGTGCAGCCCGTCGTCGTCCGTGTGAGGCGCCCAAATTTTTAGCTGACTTGCGTGGGCGGTTGCGGCGTAGCGTCGTCCGCCCTTTTCTCGTAGCGCCGCCACTTTATATGTGTCACCGGGCAGCTTGCCTGTTATCGTCAGCGGTCCTCGGTATTTGGCTTGCAGTTTCGTCGATTCGCCCGTGGCGACAGGGACTCGTTTCAGTCGTTCCCGATTGCTCGGCTGGCGTCGTATCGTTTCTTCATTTTTGCTTGCGCGCCAAGGAATTTCTCCCGCACGTCTTCTTGTATCTTCGTTGGTGGTGCGTAGTTGTCGCTGGCATCTGTGACCTGTGGGAGCGCTCCTTCGTCGCGTCTCGCCGTATACCCGTAAAGGGCTTCGAAGGCGCTCTTACCCGTCGCTGCACTCGGGGCGTCGTTCAGGTTTCGTTGTACCGTTGGAAGTCGGGAGTCCCAGTCTCTTCCTTCGTCGTCTTCGAGGCTGGCTTGAAGTACCGGGATCAAGGTGGCGTTTACGCGCTCCACTTGGCCGTTGGCTTGCGGATGGCGGGGGGAGTTGAGCGTGTGTTTCACGCCGTTCGTCGAGCACCATTCCGCGAATTTTTGCGATGTGAAGCACGTACCCCTGTCCGAAACAATTCTCTTCGGCGTTCCGAAATCGTTCACGAGTTTGTCCAGCGCGCGTGTCACAGGTGCTACCTTCGTGTCTTTTACTGCGTGCAGTATTACGTACGTCGTGAAGTTATCCACGATGACGAGGATGTACTTTTTGCCGCGTCTTGTGGTACAAACGTTCCTGAGTGGTTGATGTGTACGTGTTACGATCGCGCAGCGGGAGGATCAGCTTTCTGCGGATCCAGAATTGCGCATCGCGATTCGACACCCCTATTGCGTCTTCGCAATGGAGTCTTCGTGCTGTCGAGGGCCGCAGCGGTAACTTTCCGCTGCTGCCGCCGCCGTTCGAATATGAAAGAGTATCCGGATAGACACTCAAAAAGATAAAAGACCGACAGGCGCGCGTGACTCGGTAACGGATACCGCGAACGCGTTTTCCGCCGCCGAATCCGCCGGCAACGAAAATGCGAAGAGTGCAAATCCTCCCCGGCGTGCCACCCGCCGATCCCGCGCTCGGCGGATGAGCGCGCCGGGAGGACAGTTCTGTTTGCACACCAGAAGCGAAAGCTTGTCAACGGTAAAACTCCTCGTAATAGCACTCGCAAAGTGATGTCAAGCTATCATTAGAGATCCGCGGTCCAGAGAAATTGTCGTAGAATCAATAGGACCGCAAAGAGCTGTGATTAGTATTTGCGCCGCGTCGGTCAGTCTTTAAGTGTTAGATTAAGTTTAATAACTTGTGCCACGAACAGTCTGGGGAGAACCTGTCGTGTAGGCTAAGAGATTGCAGCCATCGGAAGTGTGGAAGGAGGAAGAGAGAAGGAGAAAAGTGTTTGCGATCGAGTATGTTAGTGAGTAAAATTGAAGGTATGAGATGAATGAATTGAGAGAATAAGATTTGTTGACATTGGAGGTTAATATTATTGTCAGCTACAATAAATGTCGCCATTGTTCAATTTTTATTTTTTTTTATTTTTTTTTATCGTGGCAAAATGTAGGGCGAATCTTTTATAGACTGTAAACGCTTTTGCTACGCCCGGTGTTAGGGGTTGCCCCTTAACGCCAGGAGGAGCGTCCACGTTCATGTGTTGGACTCTCTTCTCGCGGAAACCGTTCGGAAACGGTTTCCGCGAGAAGCATACCAACTAAACCCTCCTCCCCCAGACAAAAACGGGACCGCTTTCGTCCAGTTGGGAGGAACCACTTCCGTCCGCGTCATCCTCCGCGTCTCCCCCCCAGCCAGGAACTACGTTAGTATTACTTCTAGCTGGAGGAGCCTGTCCGTGTGTCTTTCTGTAAATCCGTTGTTCGTGTTGTCTCTTGTGTGTTACGTCAGGTCCGTCATGTCAGGCAGCCGTCGGTGTTCTTCCGTCGCAGTATCGTTTCTATGTATGTGGCGACGAGTTGCCACCAGTCTGTTCCGTGGAGCATCGCCTCCACGATGTTGTCGGGAGTGATACTTCCGACGGTCGTCTCTAGTCCATGTCTCAGGTCTGTCCATTGGTCGCATACGAAGAACGTGTGTTCCACGTCGTCCCGTTCGTGTCCACAGTACGTACAGTCCGGCGTCTGTACTTTGTCCATCCTGTAGAGGTACCGTCTGAAGTAACCGTGTCCCGTCAGGAATTGGGTGATGTAAAAGTTTACATCCCCAAACTCCCGACTCGTCCACGATTTCAGGTCTTTGATTAATTGTCTCGTCCAGTGGCTTGTTGTGTCTTCTGTCCAGCGTTGTTGCCACATCTGAATCGTCCTGTCTCTCTCCGCCTTTGCCGCGTCCTGCCGTCTTGTATCCGCGCTCCTTCCATAGATCCTCTTGCGCTCGAATGCCAGAAGATCTATAGGAATCACGCCCGCTACAACCAAAATGGCCTGTGCAGAGACCGTCCGGTATGAGCAGGCGATCCTCAGCGCGCTCTGTCTCTGTACCGTTATCACTGCGTGGCAGTATTTTTTCGTCTTGAGGGCATCCGCCCAGATCTCCGCGCCGTAGAGAAGGATCGAGTGGGCCGTCGACATAAGTAGTCGGCGTTTCCCCGGTCTCGGTCCGTTTGTGTTTGCCATCAGGCGGCTCAAAGCTGTTACCCTTTCAGCCGCCTTCTGGGCCGTCTTCTGTATGTGAGGCCAGAAGGTCATCTTCGTATCTATGGTCACACCCAGATACTTGACTTCCCCCGTGGCCTCGATGTCCTCTGTCCCGACTTTCATCGGCAGTCGCGTCTGTATGCGTTTCCTCGTGAGGAACACGAGTTCCGTCTTTTCCGTCGCCATTGTTCAATTACTATAATTGGAACTCGATTTATCATTTAAACAAGTCTGAACCATCCTCAAGAAATGTCCTGTAGAGGACGTCCGGTAAAAACCCAGAATAATAATTAAATATAAACCCTTCGTACTTCATAAGAAGGGGTTGATTTGTAAGCCCCAAAGCGCCCTGGGACGTAACATACGTGTGCGAATGGTCTTTCGCCGGGTGCGATCGGGTGTAATTCTCCGCTTTGGAGGCCGGGTTTTCCCTTCGTCAGCGCACACTGCAGGCACGCACGTATGTGTTTTCGTTGGTATCGTCGTGCTCCGGGGAAGTAGTAGCGTTCGGTGAGCATCCCGTATGTGCGTTCTACTCCCTGGTGTCCTTTCATGTCGTGGAATCGCACCGCGAGGCTTTTCCTCATCGCCCTCGGTGTTGCGAAGAGCAGCCTTTCGTTCTGCTTCTTCTACACGATTCCGTTGACTAGTTCGTAGTCCGTTACTTCGCTGCGCTCACTCTTGTTTCTTCGTTCGGTTTCTTATTCAGAAGCTCCCGTTTCCTGCATAGTAGTTCGTCTGCGTCCTGCTGCATGGCTACTTCGTCGTTCTCGTTGGCGAGCGTAAATACGCCCAACTTGTGCTCAATGTCTCGTTCCTCTTCAGCGTTGCCGACCGGCGCTCGACTCAGCGCATCTGCGTGCGCGAGTTTCTCGCCTGTCTTGCGTACGATGTTGAAGGTGATCTCGCTCAGCGTGTCGTTCCATCTGATGATCTGCGGGTTGAGGGTCTTGGCGGTGCAAAGGTACAACAGCGCGCGGCAGTCTGTTACAATGGTGAATTCCAAGTTCGCGATGATGGGTCGTAGTCGATTGACCGCCCACAATATTGCGAGGAGCTCCAGCTTGCTGGAGTGGTAGTTGACCTCCACTGCGCTCGTTCGTCGCCTCAGTGCATACACCAGCCGAAGTTGCCGTTTCTCGTCCCATTGCAACATCAGCGCGCCGAGCCCCGCAGCGCTTGCGTCCGTGTGGACCTCGGTTTCCCGCGCTGGGTCGAATGCTTGGAGCACTGGCTTGCTCGCTAATGCACTCTTCAGCTCGTTCAGTGCTCTCGTCTCGTTCTCGCCCCACGTGAAAGGTACGTCTTTCTTCAGTAACGCGTGTAATAGTGTGGCCTTATGTGCGAACTTCGGGATGAAGCGTCGGAAGAATCCCGCCATTCCGAGGAAGCGTTGAACTTCGTGGACGTTCTTCAGGGTCGGGTAGTCGATGATCGCCCTCGTTTTCGTGTCTCCTGGTTCGATGCCGTTGCCCCTGATTTCGTACCCTAGGTAAGTAACGCGTCGTTGTAGGAATTTACATTTCTCGAGATTAATGGTCAATCCCGCCGCGCGTAAGGCGTCAAGTGTTAATCGTAGTCGTCCTCGTAGATCGTCCCAATCACGTCCGGGTATGAAGATGTCGTCTAGGTAGTAGAGCACCACCTTTTCGCGAAATGGCCCGAGGGCCTTGTGCATCACTTTCGAGAAGTATGCCGGTCCGTTCATTAACCCGAATATCATTCGTGTGAACTCGACCGTCTCATCCGGCGTGATGGTCGCTGTCTTCTTGCGTGCAGAGTCCATCAGGGGTATTTGCAGAGACCCGTGTGCCAGGTCCAGGGTTATGAATACCTGACTGTCGCGGATTTCCGCGAGATGGTCGTCCAAATTTGGTATCGGGAAGTGAACCCGCTCGGTTTGTGCGTTGAGTCGTCTGCGAAGTCTGCGACCAGTCGCGATTTCCCGTTTTTCTTTTTGACGATCAGCACCGGCGAAGCGTACGGCGACTCCGTGTCCGTCACTATCCCTGCTTCCTTCCACTCACGTATTATTCACTAAATTTCCTCGCGTTCACGTTCACTCGCGCGGTACGGTTTCGCGTATACCGGTCGACTTCCCGGTTTTTCGACGATGTCCATTTTTATTTTCTTGGCGCACCCGATCTCGAACACGTTCATCGCGATACAGTTGCGATATTCATTCGTTACTTCGACTAACTCGTTCACAATTATCCGCGGCTGGTCGTCGTCGACGTCGAGATGTTCCGCGCGTATCTCGTTATCCGGCATCGTTCGTGTCACCACCGGCATCGGGGCGATCTCCCCTTCGATCAGCCGTTTTCCCGCGTTCATAGTACGTTTCGTTTCGCAGTAGTTGATTACCGCTAAGTCGTGCTTCTCGTTCGTGCTCTGTAACTCTACGAAGTTGATGGAGGCGGGCTGCAACGTCGTGGACTTCTCCAGCGTCGCGCTCCTTTCCGCTGTCTCCTCGTTCGGCATCATTGCGTTCACATCGTTGTCATTGAGGGTGAAAATCAGCTGGTCGTCCCGTTTGTGAATTCCACTCAACTCTTCTCGGTATACGTTCTTCCGATTATTACGTCGTAGGTTTGCGTGTCGTCTGGTACGACCCTTACCATTATTCCCGGTACAAGCACGTGGTCGATCTCGATGTCCGCCTTCACGACTCCCGGGGATTTATACGAAATAATAATTTATTACTTCCGAATTTAACAATGGTAGTTTGTTTACACTTGGTATTCAACAATGTTTAGATTGTTTATATATTTAAATTAAACAATGTTTAGATTGTTTACACATTCTAATTAAAACACAATAATTAAGTTATTCTGACCTTATGTGGTAAAATCCCTTGCTCGGATATTTACTCCGTACCAACCGTACAACTCCAGGAGTCGATTGTGACGGCCGAGTGTCTGCTCTCTAGACCTTATATGCAGGTGAGAGAACAGACACCTCAGCATTTGCCCTAATTTCGGCAATCATTGTTTATATCGACTGTTCTACATTCGGTACCGAGGATGCACCGAATATCGTATGCATCAATACCATACGGTATGCGTATTGCACCGATTGCCGAAATCCTGACTCAGCTGTATGGTCGGTAAGGCGACGGCGATACTCGCCTGCACGCTCGCTGGTCTGGCCGCGCGCTCGAGTGATGCCCACTTGCACACATTCCGATTGGACACAGCCCGATTGGACACACAGTATTGGACACATAAAGATTGGACACAAGCCCGATTGGACACATCGACATTGGAGACAAACCCGATTGGACACATATCCGATTGGACACATATCCAATTGGACACATGCCCGGTTATACACATGCTCGATTGGGCACACCGGATTGGACACATGCCTGATTGGACACATGCCCGATTGGATAAAAACTGTGATAAACGTGTAAGATTTCATGAGACTGAATAAATACGTAATCGAGCACAAAGATTTTAATTGATATAATGGCATAATCGTCTCTACAATAATTCGAGGATGTTCGAAATCGTCTCAATGTAAATCGTGAAATGTGTCGGGCCCTGTCGACTTGAATGTGGCCTTAAATTCGTCGATGCACAGTTCAAATCACAGGAGTCAGTGCATCACCAAAATCGGTAGGACTACGTTAGGTGCGGCGAAACGAAGAAATTTTGAAATTTCTTTATCAATTTTTTCATTATTTATTTTTTCTAGAAATGTTTTCATTCAATTTTTTACTAATTCGACTTCAGAGGCCGATATCTCCGAAACTATCGGAGCTACACGATTATGGAACCGGGATCATATCATCCCTGAACGATAGCGCATCTATTGAAACTTGTTTTAACCTGCTAGGACCCTTATTTTTTGCGCCGTTTTTTCCGTTGCTTTGGAGAACGAAAACATTGATGAAATAATATTGTTCGACCATGTCGAAGAGGTAAATAGCGAAACTCGGATGCTTTTAACATTGACAAACTTTACTTTATTTCATTCGACAATCATGAATATTATAAAAGTACAAAATAGAACATTTCAATCGTTCTTATACTAAGCGTTCGCAACCGTCGAAGGTTTTCCGCCTTCTTCCTCGTCTTCTTTTCGCTGCAGATTTCGGTTGTTACGATCCCACTACCCTTGAGATTTGATCGTTTTATCTCGTCGCCGTGCGTGTTCTGCCCTGCATTTGCGGTCCCACGCAATCTCTTTTTCCTTCTGGTACTTAACGTCATTGACCTCGAGATACGAAAAGAATGCTGGCGCGTGTATATATCGGAGCTAAAAACGAAGGGGACAAAAAACCATGAATATATCAATGACATTTTGATCTTTCATTTTTGCTTTTTGTTATAAATACTTACGAAATGCAAAAAATTACCCGTCGAAATTGCCTCCGAACAATGCGCCCTCGTCGACGTCGTCCTTGTCAACGCCGCCCTCGTCAACGCCGCTCTCATCAACGCCGTCCTCGTTGACGTCGCCATTGTCGACGTTGAGACAGAATACTTTTCCGAATGAAATGGCGCAGTATTCCACCCGGCGCGGCCTGGGTCAAGGGCTGCCGGGGCTCTGATTTTGACAAAAACTAATTACAATAATGTTGCGCGCCAGTCAATTTCCGTAATTGACAACGAATTTTCTTTTGACAATTAATTTTATTCGGCTACCACGGGATCGCATGGGGTTCCGCTGGAGATCCGTGGGGAAAATTGCAAGGGACAGCGAAATAAAGAATAAAGACAGGTAACTTACAGTTGCTTATTTATTCGACCAAGCAACCACAGTTCACTCGACGTGGTTGTCGACTTCCCTCCACGCTTGACACAGGTAGAAACAGTTTAACAGATTCACAAAAATTGACGAATTACAATCGTCCAAACACACAAAAGTTAATTCATTAATTTCAATTAAATATTGAAATAGAGGAAATATAACGTTATAGTTATAGAGGAAATATAACGTTGACTGCCTGTTACAGAGGTCCGCAGGACAGTGATTTCGTCGTCTCGATCGCGCGACGACGCGCGTTACGCGAGGCACGCTTCGACCCGTCCCTTCGCCCTAATTGGTCGATATTCGGCGATCTATTTCGCTGCGGCGCTATCGCAGCCAGCGTCTTAGCTGAGCGGCCGAAGGTGTCGATCTGGGTGCGTAACTGGTCGATACGTCGACGGCTCGCAGCGCCGGTTTGAATTCGTCGAGTCGATCGTTACGAGAATTTGACAGTTTCCGCGCGACTTAGAAATATTTTTATTCGCCGCGAAGATTGTCGAGGAGTCGACTCGCGGTTCCGACGTCGAGGCAATGGAATATAATTTTCCTGTCACAACGTCGTCGTCGTGGACGCGACCCTCGGCGACGCGGCCCTCCATAACGTCGCCCTCGTCGATGCCGCTCTCACCGATCTCGTCCATCGCCGTCTGTTTCTTCGGTCTGAAAATAAATGAAAACAATTAATTTTACATAGTCACTGTATTCGTGACAGTCTGCTATCTCGGATATATCTGCTTACCGTAATAATTCGTGCAGCAGAACCTGTCGTCGGCGTGGAAGGTCTTACTTCATCAAGACGAAGCACATGGAAAGACGGAACACACGAGGAAGACCGAAAGCATGAAACAGAAAACTTTGTCCTTCCCGGGCCACGGGAAGCTTGGGTAAAGGCAGGTGCGCACTATAGGGGAATTCGCATGGATGATGGATCTAGCAAAGTGGCACATGAGGACCCGCCCAGACGCGAGGAATCGAAAAGCGTCGTGACATTTATCTACGTGAAATTAGCCGATCATTTTAACGAATCCGATTATGAATCACTTCAATCGATTGCTGGTCGATTGGTGATCATTGGTGGCCCAATCAGAGCATTTGGTGGTGAACCGTTTTTTTTAATTAATTAATCAAAAAAGTTGCAAAGTCGAACTTTGGACATTGCTTCCTCATTAATTTTCGTTTTTCACAAAGCCACCTCTATGAAGAAGCTTGTTTATCATTTTTGGCTTCCTCATAGAGGAAGCTTTGTGAAAAACGAACATTAACGAGGAACCAATGTGCAAAGTTCGACTTTGCAACTTTTTTTATTTGAACTAAAGAAAGCTCTGATACAAACACCGTTACATCTAATTTTGATTAGATACAAAGTTTTGTATTACTTTCTTAACTTTTGCGGAAGTTATAACGAAAATCGACATTTTGTTTTAAATTCAAAATGGTGTAAAATCCGAACGACTTTACCGATCATCATCAAATTTCGTACGTAGCAGGCCTGTATGTTGTTTTTCCACTATACAATAATTCGATTCATTTGTTAAAATTTGACGTGATTTAGAGCAAAATATTTGTTTTTTCGAAAAATTCAAAATTCTATAAAATCTGAACCGCTTTACCGATTTCGTCGAAATTCAATACCATACAACATTAAACCTATCTTCAGTTATGAAGAACTATTTAGCTAAACCGGCGAAGTTTTACGAAAGTTAGAGCGACCACACCCTTTTTTCAACAAATTCAAAACTACATAAAATCTTAATTACTATATACATTTTGTCAAAAATCGCGCCATTCAAAGAGAGGCGACTACTCTACTTATGTGCCAAATTTGAGCCCGATCGCTCGAACGGTTACTGAGTGAGAGGCGATTTTCGAAGCCCAGAACACACACACACACGCACGCACGCACGCACGCACGCACATACATACATACGGACATTTTTTCTAAACCATTTTTCTCGACGTTTTAGGTGATTCTAAGCACACTGGCATGAAAATCTCGAAAAAAACATTTGTCATGAAAACAAAGCTTCCTCTATGAGGAAGCAAAATTAGTCGGTGGAGTTAGTCGATTTTTTTTTCTACGAATTCGATTTCTAAGGTGACTAATCGATGCGAAATTGATCGGTGGTCACGAATATCATAATTAAAACATTTGGTGGTCGTTAGTTTCCGCAAAAAACAAAAATCATTAACGGTAGTTCGGACTGGATGCAATGTTATCGACTAGCGTTTATGATCGATAAAACAAATTTCTGTAAACCGATTTTGTTCTACGACCTCTCAATCGATTATAAAACGTCTAATATTGATTGGTAGTCTAATCAGAGCGTTTGGTGGTCACTAGTGAGCGTACACGATATCGCAAACCATTCCCGCACATTCACACCAGAAGCGGAGGCTGTGATTGGCCGACAATGGGTACAGCGGTATTGATGAACACAAAACGTATAATTCTGAACCCATTTAGATCCAGAAGGTCTTAATCGACGCAGAAACATCTAATATTGAATGGTGGTCTCATCAGAGCATTTGGTGGTCATTAATGAGCGTACAAGATATCATAAAGCCTCCACTGCTGTTGTGAATGCGCGAGTATGGTTTACGATATCGTGTCCGCTCATTAATGACCAAAAAACGCTTTGATTGGACTACCAATAAATGATAGACATTTCTGCGTCGATTAAGACCCTGTGGAGCAAAATCGGTCCAGAATTATACCTTTTATGTGCGTCAATAACGCTGTACCCATATTCTCGGTCGACCCCAGCCTCCGCTGCTGTTGTGAATGCGCGAGTATGGTTTACGATATCGTGGACGCTTATTAACCACCAAACGCTCTGAGTAGATTACCAGTCAATATTAGACGTTTCTGCGTCGATTGAGAGGTCGTAGAACAAAATCGGTTTACAGGAATCTGTGTTACCGACCATAAACGCTAGTCCATAGCATCCCTAGCAAGTCCGGCGACCGACCGAACGACCGAAAAAACGACTGAAATACGACCGAAAAATCGATCGGTCGATAAATGCAAAAAAACCATTGAAAGAGTCAAGCGACTTAAAAACGACCATTGAAATTATTCTTGATTAGTTGTTTCTTGGTCGCGAAAAATGTGAAAACGACAGTCGAAATGACCAATTCAATCCTTTGTAACCGGTCGTTTTTCCGCGTCGACCGTGAAAACGACTATCGAAACAACCAACTACATAATCAAACTTCAAATAGACAATCAAAAGTATACCTCTAAAGGTTTGAATAGCCGAGTGGTCTAAGGCGCAAAGCAAAAGTCGGCAGGTCAAGGTTCGAATCCTAGTCGTGACAATTTTTTTTTTCGAAATTCTATAATAAAGGAGTCGTTTCGACAGTCCTTTCTCAGGTCTTCACGAAAAAAACGACCAGTTAAAAGATTTTGAAATGATCATTTCGACGGTCGTTTTCCAATTTTTCGCGACCAAGAAACGACTAATCAAGAATAATTTCAATAGTCGTTTTTTGGTCGGTCGACTCTTTGAACGGTTTATTTGCATTTATAGACCGGTCGATTTTTCAGTCGACCAGCCGGTCACTGGACTTGCTAGGGATTGCATCCAGTTCGAACTACCGGTAGTTAATGATTTTAGTTTTTGCGGAAACTAACGACCACCAACAGTTTTAATTATGATATTCGTGACCACCAATCGATTACGCATCGATTAGTCACCTTAGGAATCAAATTCGTAAACTAAAAATCCGGCTAACTTCACCGACTAATTTTGATACATTAATTTAAAAAAAGGTTTCACCACCAAATACTCTAACTACGTCAACAATAACCACCAATCAACCACCAATCGATTACAGTGATTCATAATTGGATTCGTTAAAATTATCGGCTAACTTCACTTAGGTCACTCGTAACTGTATTTGCTATTATTATTTTTTTATTGTTTCGAAATTTGAACCTGTCAAGAAACGATACGACAAGCGGCACTACTGACGATCCGTCTGTAGCACCGTTGTTAAAGCGCCTTATCGACTGCGCCGCGGTCGTTGCCGTGTTAAATTTTTATATTTTTTCATCAGACCATTGTGGTTGTCCAATTAATGGTTTTCAAAAGTTATTTGTCCGCCCACATATTATTTTAATGTATAAATATAACTATAGACTAGTTTTTTAGGCACTCACGTTTTGCAAAAACGCACAGAAGTGCCTATTAAGTTCGGTCGATTTTACCCCACAATGCGTTTTTACAGAAAAATGTTGGGTTAATTTTAATTTATCCAATTATTTTTGCTGCACATTTCTTAAGCATGCTAAGATACATGTTCTTGCTGTAACGGAATAGAGAAATGTCATTATTAAGTATCATTGGCAGCGAAGAGTAGATTTTGTGCCACCCGAACGTCCGTAACCATCTGATGGTCTGAACTGGTTGGACCGATCAAACTGAAATTTGGAATCGTTCCCACTCTAGCACTGAGTAGTATGCCCAAGAAATATGGAAAAAAAATATAAAGAGAGGTTTACTTGAAGAAAAATTCCATTTTATATGTTCAATACAGGTGACTATCTTTGTATTGCTTAAATGAATTTGGCTATGACCCGCACCGTATTCATATTTTACCTTAATGCAAATACACTTTTTTTGTTTTGGCTTTAGATAATTTCAAAGTGGTGATTACCTATCACAATACATTAAAAATATTTTTGTCTTTAAAAAATCTATCCACACTACATATTATGGTCCGGGGGTTCATCGTAGTTAAGAATCACTGCATTTTTACTTAGCTCGGTGTGTCTCAAGTAACCACAGCAGAAACACATACGTTTCTTCTAGTAAGGGACCGAACCAAACAAAGTGTTCGTGTAAAACGTAAGGGCTATCCGTTTCTATACTGTTGAAAAAATATGAAATAATTGTTACGTCCCGTGACTTTTCGGGACTACACGTTTTAACTGAAAAATCAATTACGGTAATATATCCTTTTTATATGGAATAAATAAGGCAAAGCGGAGAGAGTGTGAGTAGCGACCGTAGGTGGACACACATACACGCGTCACCCATATATATGAGGTGCGTCGTGTGGCACCGGAGATCGCAAGTATAACGAGTCGGGCGTGCATCGGTGAATCTTATCATATCGAATGGGTCAGGTATTGTCCCGACCGAGTAACCGAAAGACAGTGCGTTCCAGTGACTCTTCGCGGGGATTCGCGATGCGTCTACCGGGTGACCAAAAATGTGTGAATCATATCATTTTCATAATCTCCACTCATTTTCGTACTCCACTGACCTAAACGGATTATATTTGTGGTGCCTTTCCTTATGTTGCCGTGATTTGTGAATTAATGGTGAATTAGTGGGGAAACAGTTGTAAATAAAATAATAAATTAATTGAGTTTGTTTATGAATTAAAAATCTACGGGTCAAGTCGAGACAGTTGGGTAAACAAAAACATTAGAAAAACAAATAAACAAACAGAAGATAACGAAAAATATGAATATTGAATGAATATTAAATCATAATTATCCAAATGTTAAACACCCGGTAAATGGTAATATCGATTTTTGAAACCGAAGAAAGAAATAACGAAGTGCGACTTATCGTCGGTGGTGTGAAACAACACACCATCCAGTGCAGAAAAATTCCAATCCACGACGCAGAAACACCACCCAAGAAGAATGGACGACAAAAGAAATTGAAGCACCTAGCAACATCCCCTCCAGATCGAAGGAGGAGAAATAAAGTCACGCAATATCACAACCATCAAATCAGAAAGAAGGAAGGAGGGATGAAAGCAAGAATACCACATGGGAGGGATCATCGGTGACCTGCACGATCTGTTATGATAATGGACAAAATATTGTAATTTATTATCAATGCACGGCGATATTTAAGATAGATTATTAATAGTTAGGGGGTCAATACGTTTATTAACATTTTTGGAAGAAATTATTTAAATGGAAAATATTGATTAATTAGGTAATTATTTATAATTAAGGGTTTAATCAGTAAGGAACATCGGTAAATCATTCATATGAAGTGAAAGGATTTTTTTTTGCATAGTTAATTATTCAGATAAAATAAAGTTAAAATAGCGGTAGTGCGACTAAGCGCGATGGGAGTAGCCCGGTAGGTATGAGGCGTGAGGGGACGGTAGGCGCAACGCACCGTTCGACAGCTATAGTAAGAAACCGATAAGAGTAGCCGTCAGGTATGAAGCGTGAGGGGACGGTAAGACGCGTAACGCACCGCTCGACCGTCACCCCTTCCTCAAGGCGACAGCGGGGAAATAGCGAGGAGCTTATTTAATGAGCCGCAAAAGCCGACGGAGCTCATTAATATTCCGGACCCGAATCGAACCATTTTTGTCACCGAATTATCCGTCAGATCAACTTAGAAAATTAAAATCGTGAATTTGTGAATTTGAGATCTTAAATCTCTCCAACATTAAAAATTGTAAACCATCGATATTTTAAATAATATAGTTCGGACTTTATATCGGAAATCCAACCTTTCTTTGATCTTGTGATTAAAACTCCGTATTTGTGTAATAGTGAACTTTGACTCTTTTCATCCAAATTTGAAATTGTGAACTTCGACATTTCTAATACGCCATATTTGTGGAACTGTGAACTTTACCTTCTTTAAAACCAAATCTCGAGTGGTGAATCGACCTGTTAAAATCAAATATTGTGTACTAAATTACAAATTATATTTTTATTTCCGATTTTCAAGAATTTAATTGTGAAATTGTGAAACAACCAATAATCCAAATTTCGAATTGTGAATTGAAAGTTTTTGTGAAATATTATTTTGTCATTGCCCTGACAAACTAAACGGGCAGAATAAAAATCAATTTTACCAGTGAATTACGACCAGTGTTTAAATTCGAAAGAACCACACCATCGCCCTTCCTTGTCATCGGAAAATTCTATTCATCTGATATTCGAGTGGAGAGCCGGAGGGTTATCGCCAGCGTTGGATCATTGGCACCGTTCTGATTCGCACCTTTCATTCATCTTGTTATTCATCAATCACACGGGTCCATCCCATATTCGCCCATTTTCGCCACATGGATAAGTTTTTGGTTTCATTCATTATAGTCTTTATTTTTGTGATTTAATGTAAAGTCAGAATTACTTTTTCAAGTTCCTTCCCGAGCTTTTGCCCGAAAGGGTAGGCTCTAAACGGAACACCTCCGCGTTTTGCCGAGTCACATTGATACCGCAGAGCAATAGGGGGAGATTTTCTTCCCTTTGCCTTTTATCATTTGTGTCTCAAACATAGCAATTCGCGACGTAACATAATTCAGCGAAGGTTGTTTTTACACTGGACCCAGGGGATAGGTTAATTTTTCAAAACAAAAAGTTGCAAAGTAGAACTTTGCACATTGCTTCCTCATTAATTTTCGTTTTTCACAAAGCCACCTCTATGAAGAAGCTTGTTTATTTAACATTTTGGCTTCCTCATAGAGGAAGCTTTGTGAAAAACGAAAATTAATGTGGAAGCAATGTGCAAAGTTCTACTTTGCAACTTTTTTTTATTTGAACAAAAGAAAACTCCGTCACAAATATCGTTACATCTCATTTTCATTAGATACTAAGTTTTGTCCTAGTTTCTTAACTTTTGCGGTAGTTATCGCGAAAATCTAAATTTTTTGAAAAATTCAAAATGGTGTAAAATCCGAACGACTTTACCGATCATCACCAAATTTCGTACGTAGCAGGGCTGTATGTTGTTTTTCGACTGTGGAACATTTCGGTTCCTTTGTTAAGATTCGATCTGATTTAGAGCGAAATTTATTTTTACCGAAAAATTCAAAATTCAGTAAAATCCGAACCGCTTTACCGATTTCGTAGAAATTCAATACCATACAACATTGAACGTATCTTCCATTATGAAGAACTATTTAGCCAAATCGTCGAACTTTTACGAAAGTTAGAGCGACCACGCCCTTTTTTTAACAAATTAAAAACTACATAAAATCTTAATGACTGTAGTTTAGTTTAGTTTAGTGTTGTTCAGGGGGCTTTGTAGCTCTGCACTTAGGCCTATGGCCCATTGTACTCCCCTGTTTTTCCCGTCAACCTTCCCTCACACTAGCCCGGTTTCCATAATAAAGGACACCAGGCTCTTCAGAGGGAGGTTGACGATCACTCCCGGCTCCATCAAGTGCGAGCCTAACCTCCTTGCTCTCTGCTCAGCTAGTGCCGGACAGAGACACATCACGTGAAGAGGCGTTTCCTCGTCCTCCCCGCATTTCCTACAGGTTTCCGTATCACTGGCCCCTATTGTCTTCAGGTGCTTCTGCAGGTGGCAGTGTCCCGTAAGCAGTCCAACTGCCAGTCTTAGCTCCTGTTTGTTGAGGTCTCGCAGGCGCTGTGCCAGTTTCCTGCTCGGTCCTGCAATAAGCGCCTTCGTCTGCCTCATACCCGTTGCCATCTCGAAGGTGGTCTGATGCTGTTCTTCGGCCCACCTACGGAGCTCTTCTTCCACCAAGCATTTGGCAATGCCAACTGCCGGCTCTCGGCCCACGAGAGGTTCGGCCGACCCTTTTCTGGCCAGCACGTCTGCCCTCTCGTTACCCGTAATGTTCCCGTGACCCGGTACCCACATCAGCGTTACCCTGTTGCTCCCCGACAAGTCCCGTAAAGCCGACCTGCAGTCCCTTATCAGTCCTGTCTTGCCGCGGCACTGTTCTAGTGCCTTCAGCGCGGCTTGGCTGTCGGTGCAAATGCAAATCCTCTTGCCCCGATACCCTAGTCGCCTGTTCTCCAGCGCGCACGCCAAAATGGCTGCGATTTCCACCTGGAACACCGTGCAATATTTGCCCAGTGACATCGATGTCTCTCTCCTTGAGTTCCCTAGGCATAGCCCTGCCCCCGAGCCCTCCTCCGTTCTGGATCCATCGGTATACCAGACCATCTCCTGTCCTCCTACCGGACCTGGAGCCTCAGCCCATTCTTGTCGAGTCGGGTACACAATCCTGAATTTCCTGCTAAAGCAGTATTCCAGGTGTACCTCCTCGTTCCTCAGCTGTGAAGCTGGGCTCGCTACCCTGAGGATGTCCATCACTTTCGTGTGTCCACCCTTACGGAGCTCCCCCCTCTATTGCCCTCCACACCTGAGTCTATACGCAGCCCTCGCTGCCGCGCTCCTCACCTCCACCCCTAGTGGGGGTAGGTTGAGTAGCGCGTCCATCGCCACACTAGGTGTGGTTCTCATGGCTCCCGTGATGGCCCGGCATGCCAGTCTTTGTACGTGGGTGAGTTTGCTCGCGGCCGTCTTCAGCCTCGTTCTCTCCCACCACACCAGTGCCCCGTAGAGAATTACTGGCTTCACTACGGCCGTATATAGCCAGTGTAGCATTCTTGGGGTGAGTCCCCAGGTCGCCCCACAGGCTCTCTTTGTTGCCCACAGCAGGGCACATGCCTTCCTGCACGTTTTCTCCACTTGTGGGCCCCAGTTCAGCTTCGCATCGAGGGTTACCCCCAGATGCTTGACTGTGTACGCTCTTTCCACCCGCTTCCCCTGGAATATGGGATCCTTCCACCCTTCCAGTATTCTCTTGCGCGTGAAGATGACCATCTCCGTTTTCTCAGGGTTCACCGTTAACCCGACTTCCCTGCACCATCTATTCACCCTCCTCAGTGCGTTCTGCGCCAGACCTGCCGCTGTATTGGCGTCTCTCGCCCTTACAACTATCGCAATGTCGTCCGCGTATCCCTGTGTGTACAGCCCTTCTTCATTGAGCCTTGCTATGAGCTCGTCAACCACTAGGCACCACAGCAGAGGGGATAACACCCCCCCCTGTGGGCAACCTCTCCCCACCGCTACCTTCAGTGTCCCTCCTCCTCGGTCCACCGTCAGCAGCCGGCTGGTCAGCATGTTTTTGACCCACCTAGTGGTTATTTTGTCGAGCCCATGCCTGTCCATCGCCCTACTGATGGCCTCCACTGAGGTATAGTTAAATGCCCCCTCAATGTCCAGAAACAGTCCTACCGCCAGGCAGTCCCTCTCTCGGACGTCCTCCAACCTGTGTACCAGTTTATGGAGTGCCGTCTCCGTAGATTTTCCCGCCTGGTAGGCGAACTGCAGTTCGTGGATCGGACACCTCGAAAGCGCCTCGTCTCTGATATTCCGGTCCACCAGCCTCTCCAGCGTTTTCAGCAGGAAAGATGTCAGGCTGATGGGCCTGAAGGCCCCTGCCTGATCGTAGTCGCTACGACCCGGCTTAGGTATGAACACCACCCTTGTTATTCTCCAAGGTAGGGGTATATATCCGAGTGCCACACAGGCCCTCAGTAGTTTCGTGACGGGAGACAGAATCGACTCCAGCCCCCTCTGTAGTAGTGCTGGGAAGATTCCGTCCGTTCCAGGTGCCTTGTACGGTTCGAAGCCCGCTATCGCCCACCCCACCTTCTCCGCGGTAACGATCTTCGCCGCAGCCGCCCAGTCCCTTTCGCCTTTTCTACAGATTGGATGTGGCCACTCAGTCCACTCCTCAACTGTCCTGTATCCCGGGAAATGTTTTCCCAGTAATATCTCCAGCTCTTCCTGCCAGGACTCCGTGAAGCCCCCCGATGGGGTCTTGAATGAGCCGCTCATCGGAACCGGGTCCTTTGCCAGGACCCTCTGCAGCCTTGCGGCTTCCGAGGACTTCTCGATGTCCTGGCAGTACTTTCGCCACGACTCCTTTTTCGCGTCTCTAATCGCGTTCTTATAGGTCCTCTGGTGTTCTTTGAAACAGTCCCAGTCCTTTGGTATCTTGGAGTTTCTGGCCCTATTGAATGCTCCTCTGGTGTTTACTCGCAGCCTTTCGAGGTTGCTGTTCCACCATGGTGTTTTGCCCTTGCCCTCTACTTTTGTCTGGCAGTTATTCTCATAGGACTTGGTTAGCGCTTCCTGGAGTATGTCTACTGCATGTTCCACCTCCAGTTCGCTACCATACTTCACTGGGAATCTGGACATCCTTCCCGCCAACTCCTCCTTGTAGGATGTCCAGTCTGTCAGCCTAGGGTTCCTGTACGGTCCCCTGTCTTTTTTGCTCGCTTCCGCGTCCAACTCGAATCTGATGTGCTTATGATCTGAAAGCGACGGTTCGTCCGATACCCGCCACCTCGCGACCTTCCCCACCAAATCCTGGGTGCCCAGAGTGAGGTCTATTACCTCCGCCCTGTTACTTATTTGGAAAGTTGGTTCCTTACCTTGGTTGAAGATCTCCAGCTCCGCCCCTGCCAGAAACTCCAACAGCCCCTCTCCGCTCGTGTTGATGCCAGAGCTCCCCCACACCGTGTGGTGCGAGTTGGCATCACATCCGATGATGAGCGGTCTCCTCTTCGTCCTGCAGTCCTCGATCAGTCCCGCAATGTCCTCCGAGGGTGGTGGTGCTGGGGCGTCGTACGGCATATATGCCGACGCCACCACCAGCTCTTGTGCTCGTCCCCCCAGGGATACCTCTAGCTTTACCGCTACGAGGTCTCCCCGGGTGAACTCGCCCATTCCCATTGCGGCTACTCCCCTTGTGAGGATGCACGCCCTTGGCCTGTCAACAGAGGTACAATAATGAATCTGTCCCTGCTGCACATTGAGACCCCTGATTCGCCCGCGGTATTGCCACGGGTCCTGGATCAGGGCTATCTCGATTTGGTCCGCCGTCACCCTTTTGGCGAGGACGCCCGTCGCCGCTGCGCTTTTGTGCAGGTTAATTTGTACGAATTTGAGTTTACTCACCATCTTTGGCTGCATCCTCCGTCTCCGTCGCCGTCTTCTCCCCTGCCTTCGGGGGGTTCGCCTTCAGCATCTTAAAGGATGCCCTGCCCATCCCGAAGTAGGGTTTCCCTCCCAGGTTGTTGATGAACCCAATGGACTCTTCGTCCACACTGAGCACCAGGCGGGTATCCTTCTCTCCGTCCCCATCCTGGCGCTCATGGACCGTCCATCTCCGTGTGTTTAGACCCGGGTTCATCCGTGCCAACCTGCTCAGGATCTTCTCGGTGTCCACTGGGGGTCCCGGGATCCATGCCATGAACCTGACGTACTTAGGGAGTTCTTTCGGGTCTACTGCCACTAGACTCGCGGCCTCCCATTTCCGCAGGTTCACCACCTGGCTCTTCAGCCACACCGCCGTTTGTTGGTCGGCACACACCACCCTCAACGCCCCCTTGTACAGGTAGGTCTCATTGAACCGCGGGATGAACTCACCTTCCGGTATTTCATCCGCGATCTCCATGAGCCCCGCCTGCACAAGGAGCGACTGTTCCTTAGTGATCTCCCTCCGAAAGCCCTCATGTATGATGGCCAACTTCGGGAGATCACTGGTTACCGACGCGTAGGACTGGGCCCCAGAACCCCCTTCCCTGGGCCTCTTCGGTCCCCTCCTCTCCGTGGGCGGGGTGTCCTTGGATTCCCTCGGCCTCTTCCTCCATTCCTCCCTATGCGCCTGTCCTTGACTGCTGACCCCCGTCCCGACCTGTCCCTTGATCGTTCCAGGTTGGTCCGCCGAGTCAGCCTGCATCTTGCTCCGCCGGAATTTCCTCCTAGCCGCGCCGCTGTAGCGCGTCTTTTTTATGGAAATCCCGCTGACGTCCTTTGCGAGCTCGTCGGCCCCGGTTGCTACGCGGCCTTCACTCTGTCCACCGCTACCACCGGAAGTGGTGTCCTCTAGGGTCCCACTGTCCAGTTGGAGCGGCGCACAGCGGGGCGTTTTATCGCCCTCGCTCGTTTCCTGGTGCCTTTCTGGCCCCGACTTTGTTGGTGTTTGTGTGTATTGTGTGTCTGCTGTGTTGTTTGTGTGTTCGTTTTTGTTTTTGTTTTTCCCATTAGTCTCCTTTGTTGGTCCCACGAGTATCTAGGGAAGTATAGGTCCGCCCCGGCAGAGCCCCGAGTGCCGGGGTAAGGTCTAAATACTCCGGAATTCGACCTGGTCTTCCGGAGGCACCGTTCGCGACACTATCCCCCAGTGCCATTCAGCCCTCGGTACGGTGGCTAACGCCTTGGCTTGGGTTGGCTGTTGCGGAGTGCATAGGCTGCGCCTCCGAGCGATGGGTTCGCCACCTTCCCTACGCTGCTGTTAGACTGCTTGTTCGTCTGGCCTCTACCCTCCAACCTGTGCGGCATGGGTAACCCTGCCAGGGGGCAGTTTATCTGCCCCCCGCCGGCATAGCTTGTTGGGTCCCTGAGACACGCAAGCTCTCCCACCAGCGTCAAGGTCGTGCAGTCCCCAGAGAGAGTTAATGACTGTATATATGTTATCAAAAATCTCGCCATTGGAAGAGGGGCAACTACTCTACTTGCGTGCCAAATTTGAGCCATATCGCTCGAACGGTTTCTGAGTGAGAGGCGATTGAATTTTCGAGGCCCAGCACACACACACACACACACACACACACACACACACACACACACACACACACACACACATACATACGGACATTTTTTCTAAACCACTTTTCTCGACATTGTAGGTGATTCTAAGCATACTGGCATGAAAATCTCGAAAAAAAATTTTTCATGAAAACAAAGCTTCCTCTATGAGGAAGCAAAATCAGTTAGATGCAGGTCCAAAGTTCAATGCATAGGCTGTTACAGGGTAAAGGGGTTACAGGACAAGGGAAATATAGTTATAGCAGAGGCAAAGCGAGTCTAAATGGGCTACAGGAAAAAGGGGCTAAATGACAGCGAAATATATATAGTAATAGATGCACCGGGGGTTTTTAGTATAAAAGGAGCGGCAGTGCAGCGAACGGGGCATTCTGTTCTAGGTACTGCAGCCGCTGCAATCAACCGGGGATTCCACCGAGCTGTCACTTGAAGGATCTACTTACCGACGGAGTGGTGCGATCGGACTTGTATTTTTCCGGATTTGGACAGCTCGACTAGGATTTCGGGCCCCAGGGACCCCGGTTGGACTAGAACAGAGTAGAAATCTGGCACCGAGAAAGGCGAAAACGGTAGCATAGGAGAGAGACAGGGGAGCCGGGTGCATCTTTGTGCGAGAGACAACAACATAAATCGGCTTACCGTGAGAGCTGTCGGGCTCAGAGCACATTAATCCAGGTAGTCCTCGATAAGTGAGCGTTTTCCGGTCATTTCTATATATCACACTCCACTTTTTAGGTGGAGAAAACACGAGAAAACACCGAAAAACTGTTTTGGACCGCGGAGCGCGACAATCCCCTTGTAGCTCGTGCCGCGATTTGGCGGAGACTAGCGATAAACAGATGAGCGCTCGGGCATCGATCACACGAAGCGCCAATCGATAGACGCGCAACGCCATCTCTGAGCGGCGAGCGGCGACAACTACCGCAGGCGGTATTACAGCGCGCCGATAACCGGTTACCACGGAATTCGGACAAAATTTGTAAATTTCGGGGTGTCTAGTTACGCGTAGACGGCATTGATGATCGGACCAATAATCGAATCAGATTACCGAGACCCTAGGCGGCGGACACAAATGTAAATACCCCGAAGAGCCCGGGAAAATAGACGAATGTGTGAATCAGGGAAATGAGGGTCACGGCAGATTATTCGTATTAAGTGATTAATCGAGTTACTAAAAACGACTATTATTAAGTAAATCACTGTTTATTATTATAATTTCCAATGTTCCTCCATTATTTATTGATATTTTTGTAATTTTTTAGTGTTAATATAACCAACTTTTACCAACTATACCGTTTCCGACTCATTCGTTCCCTGCTCAGTTCCTTTATTAAAAAAAATGAATGTCAACGCCTGAACCACGTTGCAGAAGATCAATTGTTTTATTACAATAATCAAAAAACTAAACAAGGCCCAAAGTTAGCAAAAACATTTTTTTCCCCAAATCGACTCTACTAGGGCTCATTCGATGCGGAATCGTTTGGCGATTACGAATAATGCAATTAAAACGTTTGGAGATGCTTAGTTTTCGAGAGAAATGAATCAAATGAAATTCCAGTCGACAGAGTCCGATGAAAGCATGTGGACAAAGGTTTATGGTCGGTAAAAAAGGTATTTTTGAAACGATTTGGCTCAACGAGGTCAAGGTGAAGCGACACCTACTCACTCGGTAATAAAAAAACTGTAAACAATTGAAAACGTAGTGAAACACACATTAAAATCGAAGCCGAGCGTTTATAGGCGCGAAAATTCTTCGCACTGCGGAGACAGCGTTGCAAACATTGCTTCGATTTCGCCGAATCACAAGATTCGACGAAATATTGTACGGAAAGGTTTTCAAGCTTTACAGTCTGTATTGGCTTTCAAGGCTTTTGTGAACGGCGTGATGTATCGCTGCCATGGTACGTTCACATCAATCAATGAACCTAACGTCCATCTGTTTATCGATGTCGACGTTCGCCGTTCTACCAAAGTTCGTTACCCGGGGGACGACGTCGACGACGAGGAGAAGAGCCACGGCCTATTTTGCGGGGAATGAGCGACCAAGGATCAGATGCAAACGCTCTTCGGTTACCCGGGTAAAGTCGAGGACATCATTAGGCTGTATCCGACGATCAGAGAGACGTCGCCGTTCTCGTTCAGTCCAGAATATAAACCTCTGTCGACATGCTTTCATCGGACTCTGTCGACTTCGAAGCAATGTTTGCAACGCTGTCTCCGCAGTGCGAACATTTTTCGTGCCTATAAACGCTCGGCTTCGATCTTAATGTGTGTTTCACTACGTTTTCGATTGTTTACAGTTTTTTTATTACCGACTGAGTAGGTGTCGCCTTACCTTGAGGCAATACAGCGGTTCTACAGAACCCAATTCTACACATCACCAACTCTACACCACCCATTCAACACATCACCAATTCTACACAAGGCTCAATTCAACACATTACCAATTCTACACATCACCAATTCAAAACATCACCTATTCAACACATCACCAATTCAACACATCACTAATTCAACACATCACCAATTCAACACATCACCAATTCAACACATCACCAATTCAACACATCACCAATTCAACACATCACCAATTCAACACATCACCAATTCAACACATCACCAATTCAACACATCACCAATTCAACACATCACCAATTCAACATATCACCAATTCAACACATCACCAATTCAACATATCACCAATTCAACACATCACCAATTCAACTTTAACGCGGGAAAATTTCGCGTAAAAATTAAAGCTCGGCCCTGGTCCGCGCGGCTCGTCGACCCCGACAGATCCGTAGGGGCGAATGTAATCTCCGACATATGTCCTAATTTTTCTTTTATTATTTTATATTTTTCGACAATTATATTCGCCGAGCGACGAGCGGAGCTGCGCCTCAAGGACACGCCCGATCGTCGCAGGAATCGCCGACGTCGCATCGAACCTCCCGCTCTGCGCGACTCGCAGCAATGCCGTCGTCGCCGAGAAATTTATCTACGCAGCAAGACAAACGTCACCGTCGCTTCGTCGCAGCCGAGGCTCTCGACGCCCCTCCCGCCGCTGTACGCCGAGACTCGGCGAAATTCATATCGCGCGCGCCAAGGGTGCCATCGATAGCGCGATCGATGAGCTGCGTCTAGCCATCGACCGAGTTGCGGGAAGATCAGGGTTGGCCGCCTGACCGCCGTCCGGTCATTAGCATGGGGAGGCGATTAGAGGCCTCGTGTCTCCGCGAGCGACAGATCTCGTGGCATTTTCCGAGGAACCGACGAGTCGCGTGGACTTTGGCGAGCTGTCGGACATCGACCCGGATTTCGAGGCGAAGGACGAGCGGGAGATAGCGCGCGAGCGAAGTCCCGCAGAATTACGGGGACGGAAAGCCCGGCAGAGGTGCGAGGTGAGCTTCGTCGCTTGGCCGCGTTTTCTTTTATATAATTTTCCAAATGATTGGTAATTGATAATTATTTCACTCGTGAATATCGTCTCGGTCGGGGCGGCGGTTCTCCCGGGTCTGGTACGGGCGTTAGCGCGTGAGGGAATTGCGCGACGCGATATATTTTGTCGAATTGTTTTACGCGCGAGCATTTTCCCCTTTCCCCTTCGGGCGCGTCGCGAGTCAACCCGGGGAAGCGACCGTTCAATCTTTAGGATTAACCTCGCGGGAATGTCCGGAAGGGGTACACTACTTTTCGGCGCTGCCGTTTCGGCGCTGCCGTTTCGGCGCGACCGTTTCGGCGCGAACCATTTTGACGCCGAGACGTTTCGGCGCAAGTGCGTTTCGGCGCGACCGTTTCGGCGACTGGCAATTTTGGCGCCATACTGTTTTGGCGCCAGGCTGTTTTGGCGTCAGGCTGTTTTGGCGTCAGGCTGTTTTGGCGCTTGGACATTTTGGCGCCAGGTTTTTTCGGCGCCTAGACAGTTTGGCGCCAAGATCTTTCGGCGCTTACACATTTCGGAGCCAGACTGTTTCAGCGCTCAGACTTTTTTATTCAAATGCTTTTTAAAAGGCAGTGACACACCCGTGGTAATTTATTCGCCCAATGTTAAACGCCTATACAAAAATTACGACAATTTGTAATAATGATTGAATTTTTTATTTCATTAACACCAGCAGAACACCCGCTTTTTAACAGAATGACAATTAAGAAAATAAATAAGATCTATTCGTTACAAGAATTAAATAAAAAATAGAAACTAGCCAGTACATCAAATCAAAAAATAAATCATAATACATTATACATATAATTCATCTTTACCGAATCTACTTTTAATCTATTTACACTTTGTTTTTATCAATACGATCGCGCACGCCTTGTTTTATTCTCTTCTTTGAATTTCTCTACATCGTTTTGACTTCTTTACACAATTACACACAATTACACATATGACCAAAGGAAAGCAAAGGAGTACAATGAGTGCAAAGCAGCGGCGCAAGCCCGGTATTCATGGCAACAGAAAGTTCTGCGCAATACCAGTCAAGTATTCGATCATTGTTCTTTTGGCGAATTTGCGTACGTTCTCGGCAATTCTAGCATCAGCCTCTTGATACTTCTTCCTTTTGTATGGTGGCTCAATTCCCGTCAAAAACGTTGCATAGTGAGCGTCCTTACTTGTCTGTACGGATCTCAATCCATCGATAAATTTCCATATCGACGGATGTTGAACGTCGAGCTCTAACTGAAGCGCTCGATGTGCTGCTTCCGCATAATTATTGGTGCGGTTATCGCCAGACAACACTCTCTCGTACACTGACCATATATTTGGGGCGAAAAGTGGTTTCTTCCGAGTATCGTCTCGGTTGGGTCGTCCAATATAATTATCCTATGCAACATAAAAAGCAAACATGCAGGCAAAGCAATAAGCATAAGCTAACAGAACAATAACCAAATTCATTATCAACCAGTCAAGTAATTAATATCATTGATCAGGCAAATAGAAAAAAAGTATACAATAAAATCTGATGAAATTATATGAAATTAAACCCAGTCAAGCGATTAGTTGATTAATTTTATGACGTTTGAATTTTTTTTTTAATTGAGCTAGGTAATTTTAATATTGTAATAAAATATCTTCAAAAAAATAATTTTGCCGTTTAGCACACCTCAAACCACTCCAGAACTTTCTGCAGAATCTCGGGCAGATGATTGTACAAGCGTTGAAGAGCTTCGTCCAGATGCTCGACAGTGTACAACACAGAGCAGTACGACCGAACGACGAAAACGGGTGGTCTCTTCGGAGGCTACATAAATCTCTGGCTGAAAATGAAGCAGGAGGCTAGCGGATGGCCCACTAAAGACCCGTCGCCCGCCGATCAGGATGCATATATTGCGCGTTATTTCGAAAACGAGGGTATCGCGTTAGATAAAGAGAACATTGTCTCTATAAGGGTTTGCGGTCCGTAGCAAAATTGTGTTTTAACTCCTTCTGGGGTAAGTTCGGTCAACGGGAGAATCTTCCGAGAACCAAGATCGCGAAGACACGGCAGCGGGTCTTGGAACTTTTGACCGATGAATCGTGCGAAGTGCAGAAGATTGTTCACGTTAACGATGACACAATGTACGTCTGTTATAACAGCACGTCTGAAAGCGTCAGCGTTAACGCGAACACAAATGTAGTAATCGCCGCTTACACCACAGCACAAGCGAGGTTAAAACTTTATTCCTATCTCGAAAAACTTGACAGGCGCGTTTTGTATTACGATACGGACTTATATCTTACTTATATAAATCTTATCTTACTTATCTTACTTATCTTACGTATATCTTACTTATATAAATCTTATCTTACTTATCTTACTTATCTTACGTATATCTTACTTATATAAATACCGATACGGTATTTATATCAGCAGCGGTAGCGAGGCCAAGTACCACCCACCGTTGGGGAATCTTTTGGGTGAGATGACGGACGAACTCACAAAGTACGGCGAGGATAGCTTTATTAAAACTTTCGTGTCAGGCGGGCCGAAATTCTACGGCTATTTGGTCAAGCGCCTCGGAGGCCCGATACCTCCGAATGTAAGGTAAAAGGTATTACGTTGAATTGGGCAAACTCTCAAATCATAAACTTTGAGTCAATTTGTCAGCTGATTAAAGATCCCGACAGCGTCCTCAGCGTGACATACCGAGCCATTCGCCGAACGCACCTTCATCAGGTTATCACGCGCACCGAAAATAAAACTTGCAAACCGGTGCTCGTTAAGAGGCGTAGACACGGCAAGCACGATTCACTACCGTACGGTTATAGGGTTTAAGAAAAAAAATGTTAATCTTAAATATTGTAAGATATTTTATAGTAGTCTTTGTTTTAGGAGGTGATGCGAAGGGGAAGTAGAGGAAGCCTCGAGTCCTCAAAAAAAATAAATAAATAAGGAGGCTTCCTTCATTTAGTCTGTATTTATTTTGTATTTTAGCGAATAAAAATGTATTTGTTTGTATATATATATATAAATATATGTATGCGTATTAGATTTTAAGCTGACTTTTTTTTCAAATTTTAAATAATTTTTTTTGTATATATATATTGCGGTGTATTTTTATGTATATCTAGATTTAGTAATAAATATGTCTCAAAATTCAAATTGAATTTCAAACTCTTAGCCTTTTATTTCAATCCTACATCCTCGATCCCTACACACTGCATTATTAGCTCGACTGCAGTGCGTATAACCGCGGTTATTAGCTTTTTCTTCACACTGTGACCATAAGCTAATTTTCACAGTGTAGACCCGCAGTACATACCGGAGAAGCTTATTGGTATGTACAACCGCGACGGCCCCGGACGCGGCGGCGGCGGCGGCGGCGGCGGAGGGGACGAGCAAGCCCAGAAAGAAAAACTAGCGATAGAGTAGGTCTTCTCTTGAATACCGTTTTTTAAGCAAAAAATTTCAAAATTTTTATTTTTTCTCTTTTTCAAAGATTAAAAGAGTAGTTATTGCGAAACCGTGAGAAAAACAACGGAAAAGTTTTTTTTTTTATTTTAGTCATCATTAAATGCCATTTAAGGAACAATAAGTGTTCCTTTAATTTTTGATAAAACTTTGACGCTTCGGGAAAAAACAACAGTTCAGCACATCAATTTTTTAATCTTGGGGGGTCGTTGGGCATGTATTGAACTAAAAAAAATCCTAAAAACGTGAGTCATTATCGCAATATCTGCCAAGTTGACGTGGATTTTCCAAAACGGTGAAAAAGTTCATTTTTTTGGTCTTCTTCAAATCAATATTAAGGTTACATAAAAAAATAAAATCTCTAAAGTACCAGAAGGTACTTTTAGAGCATTTCTTCCAGTTTACAAAACCTACCTTTAGCTCGCTGTGCGATCATTAGTTCATGAGATATTGATGATCTATGAAAAAAGCTCCTTTTTCCTTTAAATGCCCATATCTCAGCGACAAATGGTCGTACAGAGATGAACAAAACACCATTTTGAAGCTAGAGAACCAGGCTAAAGGACTCCAGTATTGACAAAGCCAGAAAAAAATTTGTTGTGCCCGTGGACGACTTTGAAAACGACAACAAATTTTAGAAAATTTTCTTCCCGCTATTCCTTAGGTTCATGCCGAGCGTGTTGCTTTAAAAAAAAAGACTGCATGGATTTTCCAACTAGAGATATGAAGCTTTAAAACGCATTTTGTTTTATTACGATTCGACCATTTTTCACAAACTTCCAGCGCTTCAAAAATCAGTGAAAAAACGGTAAAATTTAACTGCTCCCTTAATTTTTTTGCTGAGTGTAGTTTGCTGTATGAAAATCTATCATTGTCACCGCCACATCCAACGGTCACACCACAACCCAGCTTTTACGCAACAAGAAGCAATCAAAGCACACCGAATAGAAGCCAAAGTACTTCACCGAGACGTCAGCAGACTGAAGCACAAGCCAAAAGTTCGAAGACATTAAATATATAATGGCTACGCTAGGAAAATTCTATTACGACCCGGAGCATGCGGCCGGCTACGCTGGAGCTGCTAATCTAATTCGTACCGCCGAAAAAGAATCAATCCCGCGGGCTGATGTTGCGGACTGGCTGCAAGCCCAAAATGCTTACACGCTACACAAACCAATACGTCGAAGATTCCCAAGACGACATTACGTGGTGAACAATATTGATGATGTATGGGAAGCTGATCTTGTAGATCTCCGAGCCCTCAAAGATCACAATGATGGGTATTCCTATATTTTAGTTGTAATAGATGTCCTGAGTAAATACGCATGGGTCGAGTTGCTTCGAGATAAAACGTGTTCAGCAGTTACGGAAGCTTTCAAACGAATATTGGATAGAAGCAACGGCCGAATACCGGTATGGCTGCAGATAGATCGCGGCAAAGAATTTGTCGGAATCGTCCTGCAACAATTCTTAACAAGCAACCCTTGTTTCCTGTTGGGGGGCTTCGCCCCCCAAGCCCCCCGGAAAATGACCCTGCGGAAAAAATGTCCCTTCGGGACATTTTTCCCTGGTGTAATTTTAAGGCACTCACTTGGACGTCGCGCTTCGCGCTCCGTATGGTTTGGACGTCGCGCTTCGCGCTTCGTATGGTTTGGACGTTGCGCTTCGCGCTCCATATGGTTTGAACGTCGCGCTTCGCGCTCCGTATGGTTTGAACGTCGCGCTTCACGCTCCGTACGGTTTGGACGTCGCGCTTCGCGCTCCGTATGGTTGGACGTCGCGCTTCGCGCTCCGTACGGTTTGGACGTCGTGCTTCGCGCTCCGTATGGTTCGAACGTCGCGCTTCGCGCTCCGAACGGTTTAAATATGATTTAAAAAATAATCCTAACAAAATACCGATGCCATATAATCATTTAGGAGTACGCAGCAACTTTCAGAAAAATTGTTTTATTGACTGCGAAGATTGAGACATATACATATATTTCGATCTGAAAAACTGTATTGTGATAGGTTAACACAATTTAAAAATAATCGACAAAAGTTGCAAAGTAGAACTTTGCACATTGGTTCCTCATTAATTTCCCTTTTTCACAAAGCCACCTCTATGCAGAAGCTTATTTATTAACTTTGGCTTCCTCATAGAGGAAGCTTTGTGAAAAAGAGAAATTAATAAGGAAGCAATGTGCAAAGTTCTACTTTGCAACTTTTTTTTATTCGAAGAAAGAAAACTCCGTTACAAACTCCGTTACAAACTCCGTTACATCTCATTTCGATTATCTCCAAATTGTTGTGTTACTTTCCTAATTTTTGTGGAAGTAATAGCGGAAATCTATTTTTTTTATTCAAAATGTCGTAAAATCCCAACGACTTTACCGATCATTTCAGTTCATTTGTTTGCTTCAAGTAGAACACTTCAGTTCATTTGTTTATATTCAACGTGATTTAGGGCAAAATGCATTTTTTTCGTAAAATTCAAAATTCAATCATATCCGAACCGCTTTAACGATTTCGTCGAAATGCAATAGCGAACTCCACTGAAAGTGTCTTTAGTTATGAAGAACTATCTAGCTGAGTCGTTGATTTTTTACGAAAGTTAGAGTGTAAGACATTTTTTCGAAAAATTAAATATTCTATATATTCTGTATTCATGTATACATTTTTTAAAAAATCACAACACTTGAAGAGCAGTTACCACTCTACTTGCATGCCAAATTTGACGCACGCACGCACACATACGGCCATTTTTTCTAAACCATTTTTCTGGGCGTTTTAGGTGATTCTGAACATACTGACATGATAATCCCGAAAAAAATAAAAAATTCTCGAAAACAAAGCTTCCTCAATGAGGAAGCAAAAATAATCTAAAAAAGTGCTTTTGCGTTAAAGTAATTTAGGAGTATGCAGCAAGTATCAGAATACTTGTTCTGACGACTGTAAAGATTGAGAACGTTACATACATTTCGGTCTGAAAATGTATATCGTGGTAGTTTAAAATTGTTTTTAAAAAATACCCCTGCGTTAAAGTAAATCAGGAGTACGCAGCAAGTTTCAGAAAAATTGTTCCATTGACTGCGAAGAATGTGACTAATACATACATTGCAACCTGAAAAATTGTATCGTGGTATGTTAACACTATTCTAAAAAGTACCTCTGCGTTCAATTAATTTAGGAGTACGCAGCAAGTATAAGAAAAATGGTTCTGACGACTGCGAAGATTGATACCTGTACATACAACTCAACCTGACAAGCTATTTCGTGATAGGTTAAGACTATTTAATAAAAATACCTTTTCGTTAACGTAAATTAGGAGTACGCAGCAAGTTTCAGAAAAATTGTTCTTGCGACTGCGAAGATTGAGACCTGTACATACATTTTGACCTGAAATACTGTATCGTGGCAGGTTAACACTATTAAAAAATGATCTGAAAAATAATCTAAAAAAGTGTTTCAGAATTAAGGTAATTCACAATTAAGTAGCAATTTTCAGCCAAATTCATCTGTTGACTGCGAAGAATGTGAGCCGGACACAATTTTAGACTCCAAAATGCCAATTTTCTTGAAATAAACACCTCTATAAAAACAGAATAATTTCCATACTTCATGGGCATACTTCACAATGCCAGATTAAGAAATATTCCAAATTTCAACTTGTTCGGTCCGTTCAGTCCAGACCCCCTGAGTGATACGGACGTCCGAATAACACAAAATCTAGTCTACGCAGCCAATCATATTTAGTAATGAAATTTCTATGTTCTGTTACACCAAGATAATGTATTTTACTATGTTTAAGAAATCTGCTGTAAAAAAGTAAATAAATTGAAATTATATCAACATTTTCCTATAAAAACGTAATTTAGTCGGTGGAGCGCGAATTCAATAGGCACTTTCTGCGTTTCTTCAAAACGTGAGTGCCTAAAAAGTCGCAGCATCCGTTTTCGTGTGGCCCGTAATCCTGACGTAAAAGCCGCTGTCGTCGAGAGATTTAATAGAACATTGAAAGAACGCATGTGACGTTACTTTACACATAAAAATACACGACGCTACACGGATTTACTACAATCAATAGTAAAGGCTTACAACGATACGAAACATTCAAGCACAAAAATGCAACCCGCAGCGGTGATTCTGAACAATGCAGAGATAGTTCGTTCAAATATTGAGAGCCGCTACAACCACGGTTATCGAATAGCTAAATACAAGGTTGGTGAGTATGTACGCATCAGTAAAGCCAAGACTGCGTTCGAGAAAGGTTACGAAGAACGTTGGAGCGAAGAAATATTTAAAATACATCGAATTCTCACGTATAGACAACCGCCTGTATACGAATTGTCAGACTTGGAGGGTGAAGTGATTGACGGTTTCTTCTACGAGGAGGAAATAAGTGTTGTGAAAAAAGATATTAACGAAGAGGAATTTATAATTGATCAAATTTTACGCACAAAGTGACGTGGTCGTAATAAACAAGTTTTTGTTAGCTGTCGCGGTTACCCAGAAAAATGTAACTCTTGGATCCCAGCATCAAATATCTTGAAAAAATAAATTTCGTTAAATTGAAATATTTTTGAAAATGCGTGATCAGTTTTATCTAATCTTACCCAGTAATAGTAGTATGAAGTATTATCCCGATAACACAGTAACTCACTTTGTAACACAATTACCGCATTCAATAAAATTACCAGGAGAATGGGCTGTTGCTTTAACAGAGATTCAATTTCCATGCAATTTTATGCAATTTTCCGGTAAAGGCACAGAAATAAAAGTAGCTCGACACTCTCTAACGACACCGAATGCAGGCAGTATTAAACACGATCTGGATGCAGGTTTAGTACAGGGTATCTTGTCTTTACCAACTCCAGAAAATGTCTTAAAAGGGCTCACGTCTTTAGCTAAGTCAGCCTACAAGCGCGGTACTGAAGCTACTATACCACAGGGTAATTACACTTCGATAAATGTGTTAATTAATACAATTTACGAATTTACTCATAACACACCGTTCAAAGAAGCGTTGAAAAATCGTGTTACCGAAAGCGGTCGAAAATTAAAACGCAAGGCCGAAGAGTCGCTCGATAACCTTATGAGTGGTTCGGGATATAAGGTAAAGAATCGTGGACCTCCGCATCATTCAGCGCTCAGTCACGCTGGTATACACATTGGGTATCCCGCACTTGTACCTCCGGGATCTAAATCACGAAAAGCCAAGAGAACACCGAAGAAGAAGAAGAATACGACGACGAAGAAAACGAAGAAGAAGACGAAGAAGACGAGTACATCTAACAACCGTAAGAAGAAGAACAGCAAAAGAAGTGGAAATCAACAAAGAAGAGAGTACCACGTAAGAATACGAAAAAGACGCGTATTGTTAAACGCAAAAGACGAACCGCTGCTGATATATTTGAATAATTATTTGTAACTTATATCTTAAGATTGTGTGTCTAGGTATTTATTTTCAAAATGGCTTTCTTGCATCCACACTCTTGTGAGTGTTTAAAATCAGAGCTGGATCTGTTCACTCTTCCACCAACACAGACGAGTATAGAAGCGTCTAAAGGTGTTCATTATAAACCCATTTCATCTATTACTGATTCTGCTCCCCTTGAATTTGTTGTCCCTGGACACGGTGATGAATATATTGATCTAGCGCATACTATGCTCAGCCTACGTGTAGTATTAAAACCTGCGGTTGGAGATGCATCGGAAAACGACAAAGTAGGACCTGTTAACAATCTACTTCACTCACTTTTCAATCAACTAGATGTGTCATTCAACCAGAAGCTTGTATCTCCATCGAATAACGCATATGCCTACCGAGCATATATTGAAACATTATTAACTTATAAGGCCTCGACAAAGGATAGTCATCTGGCGTCTAGCATGTGGGTGAACGACGAGCCAGGTCAATTTGACAGGGCTCCCAGCGCACTTGGAGCCCTTGCGGGTGGAGAGGCAGTGGTGGCAGTGGTGGATAATAAGGGACTAACTGCACGGCAGATGATGATGCGGCCTGGCAAAACAGTAGACCTTCTTGGATACCTACATTCTGATATATTCAATCAAGAGACATTTTTACTGAACGGCGTTGAGCTTCGGTTGCGACTCGTACGCTCGAGAAATGCCTTCTGCCTGCTAGTTGCATACGGAAAAAATTATTCTGTTCACATCACTGATGCAAGCCTTATTGTCCGACGCGTCAAAATTGCACCTGGTGTATTATTAGCTCATGCGAGAGCTCTGAGCAAAGGGAGTGCAAAGTACCCCTTTACACGCGTAGAGGTGAAACCATTTACCATCCACAGCGGCGTTCACGGGGAGACGCTAGATAACGTTATTCGTGGTCAACTGCCGAAAAGAATTGTTCTTGGTTTTGTAGATAATAAGGCGTTCAATGGAGATAAAAGTCTGAATCCTTTTAATTCCCAACATTTTGGAATTAATTATTTGTCGCTTTACGTGGATGGAGTGCAAATACCTAGCAAGCCTTTACAACCGAATTTTGATGAAGGACTCTACGTTGACTCCTTTCACACGCTAGTTTCTGGTACGGGTATTTGCTGGGATGACGACAGTTGCGGCATTAAAAGATCCGAATACCCTCTGGGGCACTGCTTATTTTGTTTCGACTTGACACCCGATCTCTCAGCCGGAAGAGCTGGCCATTGGAACCTTGTACGACACGGCAGTGTTAGGCTAGAAGTACGCTTCAAAGAATCTCTCGCGCAAGCCATAAATTGTATAGTTTACACCGAATTTGATAATGTAGTTGAAATAGATTCTTCGCGCCAGGTTATGGTAGACTTCTCAGGCTAGTTTTAGTGAATATAAAATATTTTGTACGACGAATATAAAATAAATAAAATGTAAAAACAGGAATCTTGGTTTTCAATTTATTTGTATTCATCGAATTACAAGATCTTGAGAAAAACATTTTACAAGAATATCCACATCCACTTCCTTTACTTTTCCGCACGACTCATCCTCATCCTCAGCGGTGTAGCCACATTGACTATTTCTCATACGCAGTAGTGCGTATAACCGTTCAATCGTTGCCTGTAAAATAATGATAGGAAATATTTATATTTCACAAATATTTACTTGACAATTGTAGTCGTATACAACATACCTTGTCACGTAGGCGTCTGTTCTCCTGTCTTTTTATATGACGACGTTGTCGTCGATGGCGATGTTTCCGAAGAGTTTTTCCACTCGGGTGTTTTTTGCCCCGCTTTACCGCTATAGACCCTATGGTTTTACACGTGCAGGTTTGGTTTTCCATTGCAGAGTTTTTCATCCTCGCTGCGTACGTCTAAGCGTCTAAGCGTTTTCTCTTGAAATGGTCAAGATTTCTCTTGTGCACCCTCGAAGTTTCAAGGCTGCTGCTACTGACCACGTTGTATTTACCCTAAGAACCCTTTTTTTCTCGTTTTTTTCTCGTTGACCGCGTCATAGACTACCATCTCTGCGGGGGTGTTCTTCTGAAGACTTTCCACGTAGTAGGGGGTTCATCCGGTCAGTGGACCCGTTGAAACAGGAATTTTCTTGTTGCAACGAGAAAAAAAAATGAAAGTTCCCCTTCGCGGATCATCTTTTCGCCGCCCTCGCAACCCCCACCCCGACAACTGGAGCGGCATTTAGAAATAATAACTGCAGCTTCGAAAGAACTCAACATAGTACACGTCAAGACGACTCAGAGAGACAAAGTTTGCAACGAGTTCTACCAGTTGCCTATTAATCACCAGCGAGATGGATTTCGTAATTGATATTCAAGGTCTTTACGACCAAGACGGTGAATTCATTCCGAAGGAAGTTTCGGTTCTTACTATTTACTGCACTGGATAATAGCACCACCGTGTCTCTACACAGATCTTCCTACTGACGTGCGATTAAAGAACAACCTCTTTACCGAACACACTCACGGTATCGAGTGGTTTGATGGGGATATAACTCTCTGAAAATTAACAAACAATCTGAAAGACGTTGCTCGGGGCGCGAGACGAATTTATACTTACGGTGAAATTCAAACTGAGTATCTTCAAATTATTATGACCCGGGAGGTTCGAAATCTCGAACACGCGCACTGTCCACCATACGATCTTCTGCCGGGCAATCCACAACGCTGCCTGCACCACGCTTTGAAAAACCCCACTAAAAAATGCAGTTTGAACAGAGCTGCAAAAATAAAGCAATGGGTTCTTCACGACGTCTCACCACTGGACATGCATGTTCATTCCGTTGTGCAGGTCGCACCTACGACTCCGGAGGTCTATTCACCACAAGAATTGGACATCGATGAATACGTTGCAGATCGCTCGTGCCCTGCAGGGCTTGCCCCAGGACGTCTTCCGCGGTGTGTATGCAGCGGACCGGATTCCAATTCACCTGACGAGACCGACTGTAATTATTGTCAACACTGATGACCACTCACGCCGCGGGAGTCACTGGATCGCCATCTACATTGACCATGGAGGAAGAGGAGTGTATTTTGACAGCTATGGCATGCCGCCGGTTGTTACAAATCATATACACAGACTGCGAAAAAATTGCACAACCTTCCGATGGAACACGGAGCAAATGCAAAGTTTTTCTTCAACTGTGTGCGGCCACTTTTGCATTATGTTTCTGTATTATGTATGTACTGATAAGACTGATGGATACCGAGGACTTTTACGCTTCAGAAAAATCTATACAAGCAATTTTAAACAGAACGATCGAATTGCAGAACAGGTCTACCATCGATTAATAAAACGTTTAACCGACGAAAAGAAAAATAATAATAAACATGATGATAATATGTTGGGTGGACGGCAAAACATTCAACACTGTAGCGCTATGGTAAAATATTAAGAAAAAATGTATGCATAGATTTAAGAATAAAACTGAACATTTTTACGTAAAACGTTTTAATATTATTTCCCTGCCTACATTGTAATTAGCGTAGCGCGAGACGCCCGTTCAGGTAGAGGTAGAAAAAAAAGGTCAGCGCTTGCTACGCAGCGCGTACTACCGGAGCGCTGACCCTTTCTTTCGCGACCGTGCGTTTACCTGCTTGGCTCCATCGGCGCGTCAACGGACGGGCGCTGCGGAAGGGTCGCCACGCGGGGGCCTAGTCGCCTGATACTTTTTCCACGCTTAACCGACTTTACGCGACTATCGCGCTCTCGCTTTAAGCTTTGCGAGTCAGAGGCAAGACGAGGACTGGCTCAGGGTTGTGGGTTCGAGCCCCACGTTGGGCGCCATTTGTGACGTATTTTTCGTGAGCGGAAGCGCGAACGCGAATATCGTAAACATCACGAACGGTAACGTCACCTTCGGCAGTCCACTCACGCTCGCGCATCCGCAAACCCGGTGGCGCCAGTTAATTTTTGTGTCACCGGAATTAACAAACCGGTATGCCCCGCGCGTCGAGTTGAGCAGGCTCGACGCGACCAAAAAAAAACTCGGATGTTGAGAGCACAACTACCGATCGGGAACAACATTAACGGAAACGGTAGCTTAGTTAACTTTTGGGGTCGCGTGAAGTTAACAAACGCAACTGGATGCACTCGCGAGAGCGGACGGTTGCGGAAATGTCCGGCCGCTCAGGCTGCTAGGTCGTGGTAGAGAGGGTCGAGGTAATGGCCCAATAAATAGCCTATCGTAAAAACATAATCAAACGCGAACCTTAATCGTTGATTGAAATTCCGAAAACCGGAAAAATAATAATTTTCAATCATTATTATCGTGTCGAAAGCTCACGGAAAACGCGGAAAATCGAGATCGATATCACGAGGGTTGAACACCTTGCGAGAACGGCGATCGAAAATAGTTCGATCGCCGAAGAAAAACAATCGAGAACGACTCACCAGCTGGCCCCGGGCGGCGACAACGACACGAGCGATATCCAAGGGCGGAGCGGCGGGTGCACGGAACTCGGCGCATGGCTGCGCCGCACGGCATCACTGCGCGCGAACACTGCTCGTTCGAGACAGGGCTCGAACGGAAAATCACTCGTTAATTTCCGAATTTTCGAAATTGCGGGAACTGCATCTTCACGATGCACGGAACACGATGCACCGAACTGCATTTAGTTTGCCGTAGGAACGGCGCGAGAACACAACGATTTCTCGTGAGAAATCGAGCACGAGATCGCGAACGCAAAATCACACGCGAGAACGCGCGTACGGGCGAGCGCGTGGCCCGAGTACCGTACGCGAGCGAGCGAGACAGAAAGAAAAACTGTCAACACGGGAGCGCGCGTTAATACCGCGAGGCACCTCGGCGGTGGCCCGCGATCGACTGCCTAATATACGCGATCGCCTTGACCGCGTAATTATCATTATTTCTAAATTCCCTTGCCCGGGAGCTACTGCCCTCACTCTTATCGCCGAATAATCGCACGAGAGCGCATTTCTGCCGGTAACTCGTGACGTATCCGCGCGAGCGCTTCCCTCAACGCTTAGCGCGAGAGCGGGCGATTACGCAACTCTCGACGAAGGGCACGAGGGCTGCTTCGCCCTCTGCCCAAACACAAAAAAACAACCCGCTCTCCAGCGCAGTGCATTTTCCGCCTCTCAGGGCGCCGGATTTACACCGCACTCTCGCTGCACCGCGCGAACAGTCGTCGGTACGCTCTCCCCTGTTGGGATGCTCGGTTCGTTGAGCTCTCGTCCCCGCAACAGAGTCGAACGACCGACCCGCAACTCCAACACATCGCGAAACCGACTACTTCGCTACGTACCGGGATCGACAAACGAATGGAACGTGGCGATACGTGGAGCGACAGCCACGGAACTTAAATAGTACGAAAAAAATACTCGAATCCACCGGTAACTAAATCTTGTGACCGTGATTCCGAAAAATCACGTCACAACTCCCCATCCCTTAAGGGTGGTTTCGGCTTGGGGGCTCGGAAGCGGTAGCAGAACAGCATACGGGAGCAAGAAGAACAAAACGAAAAAAAAAAACAAAAAAAACCTTGTATGGGGGGGAAGTATCGGTAGCGCCTGAGTGTTACCCGCGGTTTCCTGTCGAGAGCTAATCTATCTTTGCGGGTAACTCGAGATCTGCGCGAACGTCTAATGTCGCAGCACGAGAAATTAATCGTTTCTTCCGGACGGACAACGAAAAGAAAAGTAAAGAAAGCATAACGATACCATCGTGAGAATGAATCCTTCCGACGGTCGTTTGTTGGGGCCTCTCCTTCCTGGCCACGTCTTGATCGGGTCCGAAGTCCGACGTTCTCCGGTCCATCTGCATCGGGGTCTTGGTCCGTGTCCCTCTTCCGAAAACGGGGTCTCGTGTCCCACCTGGCAGGAGCTGAGGTCTGGGGCCTACCTACGGGAGTGGGGTCTCTCGACCCACATTGCGAGAGCTGAGGCCTGGGGCCTGTTTTACGGTAGCTGGGTCTTTCGACCCACGTTGCGAGAACTGAGGCCTGGGGCCTGTTTTACGGTAGCTGGGTCTTTCGACCCACGTTGCGAGAACTGAGGCCTAGGGCCCATTCACGGGAGCTGGATTTCTCTGCCCACGTTGCGAGAGCTGGTGCTTAGGGCCTGTTTACGGGAGCTTGAGGTCTATTGGACCTCCATCTGGTTGGAGCGGGGAACGCTCGGCTTACTGGGCCGAGTCATCCGCGGCTTCACTCGGGAAATTCACGAAGTGGAATTTTGTCCGGAGCGAAAGTATCCGGAGCGCTAATTGCCACTAGGAAGGTTCACGGTGAAGTGATTTCGAGAGCGCCGATTTCGGTTACCGAGAGCCGAAATTGACCCTGGTAGGGATTTCTCGAAATCGGGATAAAATTGTTTGTTCGACTTCGACACGTTACTTGTAACGGCCGAAGCCTGAACAATAGGGGGATTAACGGTAGCGTCGCTCACGCGTGACGGACGCGCGTGCGAAACGGGAGGGGGTGCGGGATCGCGAAACTTCGAAAATTTTAATTTTCGAAACTTTCGCAAAATCGTCCGATATCTCCCACTATTTGTGGGCGGGAGCGCACGAACCGCCGGACAAGAATGAGAAAGAAAAAAAAATGTTTGAGGTCCGGGCGATATCCCGCTGATAGGAGCGCAACGCTGCAGCGTCAGCCGGGTATATCTTATACCAACAAATGCAGGCAACGGGACGTACGCGACGCGACGGAGGACTTCGTGGAAGTAGACCAAGTCCATCGTACTTACCTGCGGTTGACCGGCAACGAACTCGGAAAATGCAAAACCTTCGCCAATCGATATTTATGCGCGCCATTACACCCGTCCATACAAATAACGAGTCACGCGCCATGCGAAGTCTTGACATAGGCGAAAATCGACACGCAAAACGGACTTAATTGTCCAAAACGCGCGATAAATCTGGATCAAACCTTAATAATTACAATGAACAAACCGGGCCAGTGGTTGTACGTCGCGCCCGCCGAGGAGCCCATCTCGATCACGTGCGGCAGCGCACCCGCGAAATACGAGAAATTAAAAAACACGGGAATATTCGCTCTGGTAGGCTCACGTACTGTAACCGCCCCTGATTTCAGTATCCAAACAATCCGTCGGGTTAAGCAAGTGACCGACGGAAATTACCTGCCGTCATTTAACCTGACGCTGTCGACGATCGACAGAAAGTTCAACACGCGAGTCGCCGACAGTAGTGTGAAATTAGTGAATGTGCTACGCAGCCCGGAGGAATTAAAAAACCTCGGCACTCGTGTGAACGTAATTAGTGACCAAATTGACAAATACTTTCAAAATAATCCGCAATACTATCATAATGTCGGATTTTATTCCTTGGGTGCTATAGCGCCAGTGGCATTGGTCTGCTTTGCTATCTGCAAGCTATACAGGCACATGCTGAGACGTAACGCGACACCGACAAGGTCGGCGGAGGCAACGACTCTCCCGCGGCCCTCGTTGAGTATAAACATACAGCCGATCGACGCGCGGCCGGAGAGCCGATTGCACGCGGAACTGCAACGAGCCTGCTCCGCTAGGAACAGCTAACGAGTCGGATTTGCAGACCAGACCAATGCACTTCGACGATAAAAATTACCACATCGTCATAATTGTAATAATCATCATGATACGGGGTTAGAGTTTAGAAAACACATAAATGTAAAACCCGAGTCTACAACAAAGCCGCCGCGTAAAGGTTAAAAGGAGAAAAAAATATATATATTTTCTTGAGAAAGAAGAACTTTTTTTTCTTAAGGGGGGAGGAGTGTTGCACCCCGGAATATTTCAGTTTTATTATGAGGCAACGATAAAATTTCCATTGCTTAAATCGAACGCCCGGTCGGGGTGAACGGTCGAACGCGTGCCGGAATTCGCCGATGTCGAAATCGAGCGATCGACACGAAATGCTTACGCACCGATTTTCGGTGAATCGCAGTGATCTACTGCAATTCACCGGCAGTCTAGAAAGAGACTCAGAGCAGAGCAGTCGGGCTCGTCTTAGACTCGGGTACCCTCACGTTGTAAAACAAGTAGAAACTAGTAACTGGAACTAACAAACTGTAACGTAAAACAGAAATATCTTTTCTTCAAATAAATTGTCTTTAAGGTTATACCGAGTTCGCGTGAGTTCAACTCTTTAATCAGCAAACGATCCCAAAACAATAAATATCAACCCTTCGACTCGTAATCTGATCAACTAATGAGTCGCCGGGTACAACACCGTATTCAAAATTGAATTTGTTTATAGTACTAACAAAACAAGAAATAGGCAGAGCAGAGACCAGGCTTTCCATTATTTCACAGCGTACCCAGGATGTTCGTTTCATTCTCGATTTTTAAAGGCAAGCGTTGATTTCGCCCGTGCCTCCGAGATCTGGGAGCGTGAACGGTCCCACTATCGAGTCGCTCGACGCGATCGATATTTCGTCCATTCCTTAGCCACCTGACCTTTAAGAAGAGCCACGCAAGTGCCATGTGATGCACTAGAGCGCGACGCGGCTGGCGCGTAGACGACCCCCAGCAGCCAGCTTGGCGCGTGCTCAGACGGAGGATAGGATGCGGGCAGGCCTAGAACGGGCCCCATTGCCTATTCTCCGTTGTTGCCTTCGGAGCAAATTCTTTTTGCGGCGGTCGATAAAGTCGATGCTTGCATCGTAGGATATGTTTTTATCGACGGGTTCTCTGTAATTCCCGCTTTGCCTTTTAGTAACTTGATTTTTATTTTCACGGTTACGTCAGGACGTAACAAAAGTAAGACAAAACTTTGTATCTAATCAAAATAAGATGTAACGGTGTTTGTAACAGAGCTTTCTTTAGTTCAAATAAAAAAAAGTTGCAAAGTCGAACTTCGCACATTGCTTCCTCATTAATTTTTGTTGTTCACAAAGCTTCCTCTGTGAGGAAGCCAAAAATGGTAAACAAGCTTCTTCATAGAGGTGGCTTTGTGAAAAACGAAAATTGATGGGATTGAGGAAGCAATGTGCAAAGTTCGACCTTGCAACTTTTTTCAGATTTGTGACGAAGCGGTACACGTTTTCGAGCCATGCTCATTCCCAATCGAAGGAACCGAAGAAGGCTACGACCATAAACATGTTTGTTCAATTTGCGCTCAAAAGCCAAATACGGAGAAACTACTCGAATCGCGAGCTGTAGAAAATTCGAGCAATCACGTGGCGCTTCACGACAGGAAAAGTAAAAGATTGACGCTGACTAGAAGTGCTGACAGTTCTTTGGCAAAACCAAAACCGACCCCGAAAGCAAAGCCACAGCAGAAAGATAAGCGAACGTCGAAGGTTGATGAGGGAGGTGAAGAAACACAAGGAAAAGCGACGCCGGTTGTGTAATTGATGGAAAAGTTGACGACGGAGACCCATGTCCAGCGTGTGTAAACGGCGATATGCCAGTCGGAGCGTATCGCTGTGTGGTATTTATCTTCAGCTCACGATATTTTTTGAAGCCGTCTCTTAAAAATTATGAAAATTACATGGTTTTTCCGTTGCTTGGGTAAAAGTTGTTAATTCTTTTTAATCAACCACATCGGCGGGTATACATTTTTCGATTTTTTATTACACGTTTCATATGACAAATGAATCGCATTTATCATTTGCGATAATGTTCCCTCCCCCCCCCCCCCCCCACCCCCCGCCTCGCCATATTGGCCAAACGACGCGCCACCTGTAAGATAGAGGAAAATCGGTTAGATGCAGGTTCAAAGTCTAGTGCATGGGCTACGGGAAGGGGATACATGACGAGGGAAATATAGTGATAGCGGAAGCAAGGCAAGTCTAAATAGGCTACAGGAAAAGGGGCTAAAGGACAGGGAAATATATACATATAGTGATAGATGCACCGGAGGGGTTTTGGTATAAAAAGGGGCGGCCGTGCAGCAAGAAGGCATTCTGTTCTAGACGCTGCAGCGGCTGCAACCAACCGGGGATTCCACCGAGCTGTCACTTGCAAGAGGTATCTACTTACCGACGGAGTGACGAGATCACACTCGTATTTTCACGGATTTGGACAGCTCGAAAGGGATTTCGGGCCCCAGGGACCCCGGTTGGACTGGAACAGAATCGCTCGGTGTCGAGGGACTAGGAAATCGCAACAGGACGGGAAATTGACACCCAGAAAGACGGAACCGATAGCGTAGGAGAGAGTCAGGGGAGCCGAGTGCATCTTTGCGCGAGAGACGACAACATAAATCAGCTTACCGTAAGAGCTGTCGGGCTCAGAACACTTTCATCCAGGTGGTCATCGATCCGTGAGCGTCTTCCGGTCATTTTCATATATCACACTCCACTTTCGAATTGGAGAAAACACGGAAATACTGTTTCGGACCGCGGAGCACGACACCCCCCCTGTAGCTCGTTCCGCGATTTGGCGGAGACTAGCGATAAATAGCTGGGCGCCCGGGGCATCGATCACGCGAAGCGCCGATCGATAGACGGGGGTCTGAGCCGTTGCGCGCGCAACGCCATCTCTGGGCGGCGAGCGGCGACGACTACCACAGGCGGTATTGCAGCACGTCGATAACAAGTTACAACGAAAATCGGACAAATTCGTGGATTTTGGAAACTTCTCGTCACACATAGACGGCGTCAGTGATCGGACCAATGACTAAAGCGAATTACCGAGACCCTAGGCGACGCACACGAATGTAAATGCTCCGAAGAGCCCGGGAAAATAAGCAGATGTGTAAATCAGGGGAATGAGGGTCACGGCAGATTATTAGCATTAAGGAATCAATTCGGCTATCAAAAACGACCATTATTAATTAAATCGCTATTTATTATTATTATTTTGAATGTTCTTCCGTTATTTCTTGTTATTTTTGTTATTTTTTTATTGTTAATATATCCTACTTTTACCGACCACACCGTTTCTGACTCATTCGTTCCCTGCTCAGTTTATTTGTTAAAAAAAATTAATGTCAACGCCCGAACCACGTTACACTTTATAACGCTACATATTCTACTACGAAAATTATTCAATTCGACTGTAGGGATTTGCGTGCCAAGTTATGGCGCAGAAGATACATTCACTTTTGTAAATTTTTTTTCACGAATTAAATTCTTATTAGATTTTTTCTGTATCTTTACGTACGATCTTGACAAGGAAATTGTTGCAATCTTCGTTCATCGACTTCTTACGAAGAAAATAAGATCTTGCATTGAAAATTCGGCCAAATATTGCAACCTCAACTTAACAAGTTGATTAAGAAAACAAACATTTACACTGCTAAATTTTTTATGGAATGAATGATTATTAAGTGATTTAAAAAAATGAAGTAGCTTGATTTTATATGTGCAATAGAGCCACTTTTATTCTCGTGATCTGCAGCCGACTTAGCACCGTTCATATCGCATTTTATGATTTACCGCAATTTTCATTCATTTTTCTATATGTCAGATTTGTGACGAAGCAGTACACGTTTTCGAGCCATGCTCATTTCCAATCGAAGGAACCGAAGAAGGATACGGCCAAAAACGTGTATGTTCAATTTGGGCTGAAAAACCAAATTCGCAGAAACTCCTCGAATCGCGAGCTGTAGAAAATTGGGGAAATCAAGTAGCACTTCACAAAAAAAAGTAAGCGATCGCCGCTGACTAGGAGTGGTACTTTGCCTAAACTAAAGACGACACCGAAAGCAAAGCCACTTCTGAAGGATAAGCGACCATCGAAGGATGTTGACGGAAGTAAAGAAACACAAGGAAAAGTGACGCCGATTGCGCAATCACGAGGTAAATACCTCCAAGCGACCTACAATGCCGACCAATTCCTTCTCACTGGCAAACTCGCATCGATCCCCATCCTAAAAAGCGGAAGTCAAATGAAATTGAAACCAATTCGCAAAGGCGATAAAAAAATTGACTTCACGAACACATGCGCGTTCGACAGTCTTTTTCAATTGACGCTTACCGTGTCATTCGACTCAGAACTCTTCTTCACAAATTCCGTGAAGACAAACGCTGGACTCGACCCGTTCATGAAGATGCCAAAGAGCAGATATACTCAGCAACATGTTCGCAACTGCCGGACATCCCGAACTCGACTGTCTTCTAATCAAATGTGACTGCACAGTGGCGACAATGTGTCAAATGTTATACAAAAATGTCCCATGCTTCGAGGAAATATCGACGTGCACCGAAGGTTGCCCTCGACGCGTCATCTATTATCCACTTTTGACCATGAATCTATCAGCACTGACGAGCTCTGTGTACAACGAAAGTTGTAACACGGGAAAATTCCGTGCTGCCAAACCGCCGCTCTGCTCGTCCGCTCGACGACGCCTAGACCGACCCGCAGGGCCATAGATCGTTTTTATTATTATTATTAATTTTATTTTATGAATTTTTCCCGCTTTACGCAATTTACCTACGCTGACGCCGTCGCCGGGGTGAGCCCGGACCGACGAAACTGCGCGGGATAGGGGGAGAGAGAGAGAGACAACGTTGGGATTTCGCCGTCGCCTCGTCGCTACGCCGCTGATCGCTCGGTTGTTTGAGCCTCCCGCCGCCGCCGCCATCGGAGAGACTTCTGCCGTCTATTTCTCGCGCCACGTCAGCCAACTGTGGCGCGAGCGATCTCAGCTGGAGAAATCGGAACGCTGCGCGGCACGGCAGAGTTGGCCGCCTGCCTCCCAGCCAGCACTACGAGACGGAGAGGGGATCATTTCCCCGAGCGTGCGAGCGACGCAACACTCAAGGCACTTCCCGAGGAGCCGTCGAGCGAACGGCAGAGCGAGCAAGCGAGCGAGATCGGCGAGAGAATACGGGAGACCGAGACAGCCGGAACGACGAGGGCGAGAATCAAGCCGCTGCAACACGCCTCCCGCGAGCGTAGTTTTCGAGAGGATAATTGACGAGGACATCGGGTGAGCCTCGCAGCGCGGCGTCAGTATCAATTTTTGTATTTCGTCCGTTCCAATTGTTTATCTTTGTGGTCTTTTTCTGCGCAACATCGCGCACTCGCCGCCTTTGCGCAAGGCGGCCGTGTCGACGGGGCTCTTGCGAGCATCCCGCGACGCTGCGACCCCCGCGCACGAGCGCTAGATCTCGGTGACGCGCCCGCGAGGCCTCCGCGCCGAGATTATTGGAAAAACAGGGCCAGCGCCGGGTGCAGCGGGAGATGCCTGATCGTCCGGGCGATCCTGCGGGAAACTCGGGCGCGAGTTCGACCTCGCTAACGGTCGATCGGTCGCGGGAAGTGAGCCGTCGCGCCGAGGATCGGAGAGTAATATCTTTTGTTTTTTTTGTGCATCCCGCGACGATAGCATTAGAGTCAGTGTTCGAGGAGAGAAGTGGTGCGCGATCGACAGCTTTAATAATTCTTTTGTTTGTACGTCTTATCCGCGAGTTTTCCCCGGCTTTATTTTCGAGTCATTCCGCCGTTAAAATTGTGCAGTTTTGACCGGAGAAAACCGCGCGATCGCTATCTCTCCCACCGCGTGTGAGAGAGAGTGTGTGTGTGTGTGTGGCGAGGGCCGCGGCGCGCGCGGTGGCTCGCGACCTTGCGAGGGCGGATTTTGTTGCCGAGCGGTAGACCGGCGAAATTACGAGAAACGAAGGAGTGTTTCGTTTCGGCAAAACAGCATTGCGGGAGATCTTATTCGCATTATTTTCGTCCCCATTGTCTTGTTCTATTTAATAAACGTTTTTGTTAGCTCCCGCAGATTGACCGTTGTCCGGTTGTCACATTATTTATAATCCTCTCCGAGATCGCCAACTCATTGTATCCCGCCACTCTACACGATTGATGGCTGCGGCTAGCCTGGCCAGAGCAGCCGGGTCCCGTCAGCACGCGAGTTCTTCCCGGCGCGAAAGCGCCTGGCGCCCGGGTAAAAAGGGAAGAGCTCGTGGGACCTTGGCAGTTTGTGGGGCGGTCTAAGGTGATCAACCAAAAGCCACTACAAAGTATAACGGACGAGATATGCGTAGACCGCATAAAGAAATGTCCGAACGACGAGTGCCAAGGAGTCGTTACGACAGTTTTAAAGACAGCCGGCAAATTTTCAAATGTAAATAATCATTTATTCATCTGATAAAATAATTGATTGGCGATTTGAAAAATACCATCTACCTTTTTCCTATAGTAGCTGTGTTGACATACGTAGATTTTTATTTAATATTCATGAATTGAAAAGAAATTATATATATGACAAAATCAAGAGATTTTTCTTTTTAAAGCCTTTTTAAAAACCTCGAAATTGATTGTCGGTATCTTATGCGCCTTTGTAAAACCGAATGCCTACTTGAATTGTTACGAAATTGTCGTTGACGCTGAAGTCGATTAATCGTTGTTTCTCAACATTCAAAACAGTTATTTTTAAAGTTCATTTTTACAATATACCCAACTACTTTTCTAGCGTGTATGTTTTAAAATATTGATTTCGATGACGTAGGGTTGGCTAGAACCAAGTGCTGTTTTGTCAAATCCCATGCGTAAACTGATCTCTCCTCCTTCAATTTTCAATATGCTTACAAGTACTGCAAAAAATAATACTTATGTGTAATTCGTTCGATTAAGGGGACTGAAAAAAGTTTGTTTATTATAAGGGCTACTATTTTTCCTCACAAATGAAAAAACTAGAATTAATATTATTCTTTTAGAATCGCAGCAAAGGTTTTTTTTGTCACAGGGCCTACCAGTTGGGTCAATTGGTTGAATCAAAACCAGAAATATGGGCTTTCATTCTGCGATAGTTCAGAGAAAATCAATTATCGGGTGGGCGTCCGCTAGGGCTCAATCTCTTCGCAATCACATTTCCTGTAGATTAATTGTAGGGATTTTTTAAAAAGTTTACTTTAACTCTGAAAGATCTGTCGTTGATGCCAACTTTATCATAACCATTAATAAATTATTTTGTAACTTGCGTTGAAGATCCTGTGATTGGTATTCTCTGGCCTACGCACAGAGTGAAAACACATTTCTGGTTACTACTTAACCGGTTTCACGCAACCGGTATGTTCAGTGACAAAATCCTTCGCTACGATCCGAAAAGTATATAATTATTTCTATTTTAAAAAATATTTATCGGTGAGGTAAAAAGTAGCCTTTGTAATTTTTATTTTGTTTGATTTTTATAAAATTTGTACTAACTCCGTCCCCTTAAGTTACGTTCGTCTCGTGTGATTGCTAGTAGTGCTTATCACCGGCAAGCCAGCGATATTTGCAACCCTTCACATCTCGTACAAAAACAACGAACTTTCTGCATTCCGAGTACAATTAGTATAATATTTCCCAGTTATGTTCGTGAATCCTAATTAATTTCATAATAAATTGTTTATGTGCAGTGTTAACAAGCAAAATATGTTTTTCACGATCTCGATCAAAGCAGTCTATAACAAAAATAATAGTAAAACTTTTTTACAGTCTATAACAAAAATAATAGTAAAACTTTTTTAAAGTGCTTATTGACCGCTATACAGCTGCTTTAATCAACAAAAGTCGATCGCTGTTATTAATTTTTACAATTGAATTTTTTTAAATCTTAGCTGATCACCTAATACTTGAAGTGATATCGGTGGACGAAGCAGAAACCGCCAAATTGCAAGAAATTCCCCAGCAATTAAAACTGAAGTTCATGGACAATGAATATCAGTTGGGAGGAATTGTTAATTTCAACAGCTTAGGTATACCGCGAGCATCAGGAATGGCGAGAAACCGAGCGAAATCTTGGGCCACTACACGTCATTCTGTACACGAAATGGTCGGTGGCACCAATCCGATCAGAAATGTAAGCCACGGAAAGGTTCCCACAGGGTATCGCCGCAACTCGTCCTGTACACTCGTACTGAATAAACCGATCTTTCGGGGACCATTAGCTGTTTGGTATTTATCTTCATCTTATAACATTCTTTTCAAGCCGTCTCATGAAAGTCATGAAAATTCAATTGTTTTTCCGTTGCATGAATAAAACTTGTTAATTCTTTTTAGTCAAGCTCATCGACGCAATAGTATATTGTGCAACAAGGGTCGAAAGTTGGCGATTGCGACGAGTGTGAGGTTTGCTGCCCGAGCGAAGATAGAGCTGCAATCACACGAGTCGCAATTGCCATTTCGACCCGTGTTGCACATCATACTTTTTGTAACGAGTGCACGAATCTGCGGCACTTGGAATGACAGTCGCGCGAGACGAACACTTAAAAGTGAGGTTGTGATTCAAGGGACGAAAGTGAACGACAGAAACTCCCAAGGGACGAAAGTGAACGAAATGCGAACTGCGCATGCGCGACTCTGTCATTTCACCACAGGTTAGCGACTGACAGGAAAACGGTCACTTTCGGCTTGCAAGACTGCCATGGAAAGTGCCGCGATTCGTGCACGTGTTACAAAAATACATTTTTCGATTTTTTACTTGAAGTTTCAAATTACAGAGATGAATCAAATTTATCCTTGTAATATCAAATGTAATGAAAAAACATTTACACTGGTACATTTTTTATAAAATTAATTCATTAATTCATTTATTTCTTCAGTACTTTAAAAAATGAAGTAGCATGGATTCACATGTGCAATAGAACCACTTTTATTCTCATGATTTAAAGCCGACTTAGCACCGTTCATATCGCATTTAATAATTTAACGTAATTTTCATTCATTTTACTATATTTCAGATCTGTGAAGAAACAGTACACTTTTTCGAGTCATGCTGACTCCCAATCGAAACAACTGAAGACGACAACGACCAAAAACATGTTGTTACTTCCAAGAAGTTTGTAAGTAATCAACAAACGGCGAATTTTCTTTAAGACACATTCGAAATATATCTTTTGATATTGAGAAATTTACTTTCAGCACTTACGAGACAACCGGTCTACCTTATTCACCTTGGTAATGAGGGTTGGCTGACTGTCGAAGAGTTGGTAGCGGCGTTTGCCACTACCAAGTTGCGCGTAGCGATGATTTACGTTACCAATCCGTTGTGACCCGGCAGTGAAGATTTTTTTCTGCGTCAATGGATTGGAGTACAGCGTTTCCTTTTTTTATGAATCGCAGGATGTGGATGTATTGATGATGATAATCGAACGTCAGGCTGAACAGCCTCATTTGGAGTTGACTGCAGGAAACATGGGACATCGAGAAAAAAAACTATCACATCTGTCGTTGTAAATAAAAGTCTGTTACGTCATGACGTAACGATGGACATTTTTACGATAATAAATAAATCTTTGTGCCTAGTAAATTCGGCAGGATCAATGGTAAAAGTATTTTGGGATAAGGAAGAAAAAAGAGATCGATAAGCGTTTCAATAAGAAGCAGTGATGCGAGTGTCTATTTTACCGATCATCGGGCAATTGATTCTCCGGTAAGGGGCAGCGTTGGGAGCTCGCTCTCAGACTGCCCGCTTAAAGGCTGCCCCCTCTCAGGCCGCCGCCGGGGACGCCCACGGAATGCCGGAAGCATGCTCGTTCGCTGTACGTACAGCGACGAGGGGTACACATAAGGCAAGCGCGGTAATAAGTAAATGAAAAAATTATTAACCGCTCTGTGCGAATCGATGGTAAGACTACTCGCATCCACTATGGGCCTCGGGAAATCGCGTGTATTACGACGTGCCGCTAAGCCAAAAATAAATGAACAAAGCAACGTTTAAAGAAATCCGGAAAATAAAATGAGTGTTGGAGACTTGCATTTGCCGAACCCAAAATATTAAGCACAATGATTAAGCCTCAATAGACATCCTAACTTTACGTCGAAAATTCATTGATCGTAGAATAATGACTACTACTATTTAATTCAAGCTTAAATAATGAATATTATACGAAAAATGCAGAAACAACAATAAATCAAGAGACGCGGTAGCGTCTCGACGCCAAGTATTAAAAGAAATCTATAATGCCGCCTCACGACACTCACGACGAGACGCTAGCGCTACTCTTACTTTACAGCACGTTCGTTCTTTTTCGTCTGCTACGAACTTCTAACGGGAATTATCTCAGTCAACACGTCGCGGACGCCAAATGTGTCAGGTTCAATATTTTTTATTTATTTTTTTTCTTTCCAATGAGCCCTCTTTCAATCAAATCGGTGCCCGAAACGCTAATATCTGGCCACTTACGATTTCGATTCTGTCAAAAACTTTTCGTTTCTCTGTCCGCACTCACACATCGGCACGATTTTGTCCGATGATGTCTGATTCGATATTATGTCAGACAACATGTCGCGGACGCTAAATGTATGAATGTGAATGTTTGTTATTTTTTTTTCTCTTTTTTATGAGACCTGACGCAATAAAATCGGTTCACGAAATGTTGATATCTGGCAAATATTCATTTTGGCTCGATCGCATATACGTGTGCATATACGTGTGAAGTCGGAACTCACACGTCGACACGAATTTGTCCGACGATGTCTGATTCGATATTATGTCAGGCAACACGTCGCAGACGCTAAATGTATCAGCGCCAATATTTTTAATTCTTTTTCTCTTTTTTATGAGACCTGACGCAATAAAATCGATTCACAAAGTGCTGATATCTGGTAATTTTTTTCATTTCGATATTTTAGGCGTGACGTGTGAAGGAAAAGGCGCGCACACAGCGGCGACAACCTCAAAGTCATCGTGAGAGATCGCGATGAGCATGAAAAAATCGTCTGCGCGAACCGGCTCGTTCCCATCGTGTGACAGAAAGTGAGATCGTGCGTGATTATTACTTTAATATTTACTATCGAGTGTAATGATTTATAATAATAATCTCGCATCTTACCGCGAAGGTGTCTTTTCAAAACAACAAAATTAAAATATGGAATATACGTTAACCTCTTGGTAAAAAATCGACGTTTGGAGGTTATGTTTTGGACTTTGTTATTACAAATTGTCACGTTGGGGTAATTTTTTTAGTATTTTTAGAATGCGTTAGGCTTGTTCAATCACACAATAACGAATCCAATTGTTGTATGGCAAATCCTGTATTGCTTTTTGGAAGCTATACAGAAAGTCAAATGGAATGATGGATGCCTGTTGCGCATAACATTCATTAGTCTGTAACATGCAGCAGTATTTCCAGTACTCATCCATGATAGAGCACTAACTATTTGCTGTCTTGTAGAAATAAAGAATGCAGAGGTTGGACATGGTTAAATTGGTTTGTCCACTGACGGAGCAGCGAAGCATAATAGTGAACAATGTCAGTTGCAAGAAGTGGGACCTGACCATTCGCAAAGAGCCCTGTCGTCGCATTGAAGATCGCTTTCAAAAAGATATGAAATAAACCAAAAAATGTTTCTTCGAAACAAAAATTGTACGCCAAGTATTAAAAGAGTAGCCGTCTCTCACAAAAAAAACTCTCCCAAAAAAAAATCTCTCACCAAAAAAAACTCTCCCAAAAAAAAATCTCTCACCAAAAAAAACTCTCCCAAAAAAACTCTCACCAAAAAAAAACTCCCAAAAAATATCTTACAAAAATATTAACGAATCAATATATTAGCCAAGTAAAACTCCTCGGTAAAAAAAAAAAACTTGGTGTACCAGCGTTTTACTTCTCGTCCTTATTTCAATGAACTATGTGCGGAAGCAAAACGCTGGTACACCAAGTTTTTTTTTTTTTACCGAGGAGTTTTACTTGGCTAATATATTGATTCGTTAATATTTTTGTAAGATATTTTTTGGGAGTTTTTTTTTGGTGAGAGTTTTTTTGGGAGAGTTTTTTTTGGTGAGAGATTTTTTTTTGGGAGAGTTTTTTTTGGTGAGAGATTTTTTTTTGGGAGAGTTTTTTTTTGGTGAGAGATTTTTTTTGGGAGAGTTTTTTTTGTGAGAGACGGCTACTCTTTTAATACTTGGCGTACAATTTTTGTTTCGAAGAAACATTTTTTGGTTTTTATATTAACTGCATCGCATAAATATGCAGTGAAATTGATAATTTTTGTTAATCGAAAAAAATGACTCTTGTAATTATCAAACACTATTCATTTTAAGTCTGCCCACACTATTAGTTTTAACAAACAGACGAACGTTAACACTAGATTAATTTAGTCGACAACAGGGGAACTACGCTTATGGACCTACATAGTCCACTAAAAAGTAACAATTAATTACAATTATTAATACTTCACGATAATTACGTGCGAATAATTATAACAAAATCGTAAAGATTATCAGCAGTAAATGTAAAGGAAACAGCTCGTGCTAAATGTACAATAAAGGAACGAGACGCGCCCTAAGGCCGAATGATGCGCCGAACGCCACACATGACACACATGGTAGCATAACGCAATGGGTCAGACATAGATAAAATAAAAAACTTATTAATCAATTGTCCACGTAATAAATAGAGATAAATTTGGGAACGGATAATACAACCCTTTGCATTAAAATGTGAGCAATCTAATTATTATAATAAATTGCTAGAATTTGATTTGTATCAACGAGTAAATTAGAGGAAAGTAATATAGAGCAAGAAAGATAGAAAGAAATCGATTGAAATATGATCCAGAATAAGAAGACGCTACACCACGATTAGGCATCGGAAGAGACAATGCACGACCGTTTACCATGCCTTCGAGATAGTATTAGGGCATTGATGTGCTTCCGGAAATCTTCCCACTTGTAATGGGAGAGATGCATTTTTATAAGTATGTGTGATCCAGAATCATATAAAAACGGTGACTCTTGAGGGTCTACTCAGTTCAGTGCAGTCAAGGTAGCAGCAGTTTTGTCAGTCAGTCAGCAGTTCCACCAGTTCGACGAGTCCAATCAGTCCAGCAGTATTCATTTTCGCTTCGTAAACGGTAACAAACTCTTACATTTTCTCCAACTACTGGACTTAGAAAAATTATATTTTTCGTCCATCGGACTTCGGATGATTATTTTTTTCGGAGAAAAAAAATCATTCACTGCGGATATCCGCAAAAAAAATCATTCACTGCGGATATCCGAAAAAAAAATCATTCACTGCGGATATCCGCAGCGAATGATTTTTTTTTCTTGAAGTTGTAAATGCAAATATGCATAAAAAAATAAGTTGATTACAGTTTTCAATATCGACTGCGATATTTCATATGCTGTTAATTGTCATAAGCGTTGAATGAATTTAACGGGACCGAGTCAGTAAAAAAAGTTTATAATTATTATAAAGGCTACTTGTTTCCTCAGCGATGATAAAGTTTGAAATAATTCTATTCTTTTAGGATCCCAGAGAAGGTTTTTTCTGTCATTGGATCCATCGGTTGGGGCAACAGTTTGCTTCAACGCCAATGAACCGAATTTTTAACTCTGTGCGTAGTCGGGGAGAGCAGTGGCCGAGTGGATCGGGGCCGGGCTCATACGCAGAGGGTCCCGGGTTCGATTCCCGGCCAAGCACCAATGGATTTTTCTATGTGCTTTTCTGTAATCCCGGTGGTTCGGAGCCCACCTTAAATAGGAGGTCCAAAGGAAAGGTCCAGCGCCTTGGGGTGGTGCCCAAAAAGACTGGGAGAGTGTCACGGGTTCGATTCCCGAGACTGAAGTCCCGAAGGTGTAGGCAAAACGGACGAGGTCGTAGCTCCGGCTATAGGACGTACGAACTACGACTATAGCCGTATGTCCGAGGCCGACACCTAGCGGGGCGCGACGAAGCTCCAGACTCGAGAATCGAACCGGTAACACAACGGACAAGTAAGGAAAGGAGGAAAAGGTACCAAGGAGCCCGTAACCCTTAGGGGATCGGTGTAACACAAATACCAAATACCAACTCTGTGCGTAGTCCAGAGGAAACCAATTAGAGGATTGGCCACCGCCAAGGCTCCACCTCTTAGCAATCCCTTTTCTTAAACATTGTAACGCGCTTTTTGAGGGCGTTACAAAGAGGGTACTGTAGTACGGCCTTCTTTGCGTCGATCGCCGACCTCACGGGCTGCCCGGCGAACAATCCTCCCCGGGGCACTCTCACCGAAGTACGAAAGACTACCTGATACGACTGTTTTTTTATTGTTTTTTTTTAATGAACCCCGACGGACGAGATGCGCCGCGACGAGAGGGAGAACGCCGTTGGCTACCGTCACCGATTCCCCGGGAGTTGGTAATTCCCGGGTCCCGCCGTTGCTAAGCAAGAGAGAAGGACGGAGAGACCCTGCCGCCCGCGAAGAGCCAGCGACGAGCCACTGCTGGGAGGGAGACGGAGAGCGGGGAGCTCTACGGCCGCCTGCGAACAGCCGCCGATCAGCTGCTGTCGCGCGAGACTTCGCGCCTCGCCGCCGTCGTCGTTTCCCCCACCGCGGCGGGCTACCGCTGCCCGGCCGCGTGCTGCTTAGCGCCTTGCGTGAAATTAATGAATTCGTGCGTCGCTGCATTATTCGCGGGTTCCTTTCGTTTTCTGGGGATTTTCGGCGATTGGGGGCGAGCGCCTTATTCTCTTTCTAGGGTCAGCGGCGCCGCCGCCTCGCGTTGCCGATCCGAGTTTCGCGCGCGAAACCGCCCCCCGCCCGCGCGTCAACAGCGTCGTCGTCCCGCGTGTCGCGCTACGCGACCGGTAGTTCGTGCGAATTTGCGGAATTTCGGGTGACGAGGGGAGGGGACGGGGAGACGAGCGCGTCGAGACTCGTCATTGTTCGTCCGGCTGGTGTAACGCGAGGTTGGCGTCGACGTCGCGGGGACAGAGACCAACGCTTTTCCGGGACTTTGGGTTTACGGGACGAGGAATTTGGAGGTAGGGTCCCTCTCGGAGGTTTCCTCTCGTTTTTGGTGACAGTTTCCGGGTGCGCGGGTGTTGGTTTTTCGCGACCGCCCGACGACCGTGGGGTATCCGTCGTGTGCGGGAATAATCGCGGTAGGACCCGTATAGTGCGCGTAATATTATTCTCGAGATCGCGGTGAGAGTGCCCTTGGCTCGCGAGCGGTCGGTCTCAAGGGCGGACGATCGTCGCCGTTTTGGTAAGCGTACCGGGGCGGAACAAACCCCGGGAAAAGTGTGCGTGCGAGCGATCGCGGGGGCGTTGGAGAGTTTCGCGGGCGACCTTCTGTCGCCGCCTCGTGATACGACCGGCGATCGGTCGCACGCGCACGAGGCTGCCGGCTTGTGCGCGGCCATCCCGGGTGCGTGCGAATTGCGAGTGTTGCGATTTTCGTTTTGAGTTTTTGTTGCGTTTCGTGTTGTTTTTTTTTGTATTGGAAATTGCGTCGGTCGAGCGGTCGACCGTAGTAGGGCCTTTGTCGCGCGGGGCTTCGTCCCCGGTCACGGAATTTAGCTCGCGATCGCGTTTAAAATCATTTTTGTTGTGTAATATTTTTGTTTGCTCGTGCCGGGTAGGAAATCGGGAACGGCGAATTAAGTAACCGTTCCCCGATTTTAGTAGGGCGCCGTTTTTTTGTATCGCGACAAATTTACAGTATCTTGGACAATAAATTGTTTTTTTTGTGCCCGAACTGGTGTGAATATTTTTGAGTCGCGAATTGTTTTTTTTTGTAGAATCGAGCCAGACCGAATATTTCGTCCCCGAGTTCCCGAACCGCCCCCTCTACCATTGTGCAGGCTGTGGCTAGCCGGCCAACCAACTCGTCCCCGTTTTTATTTCTACAACTTCGCAGCTGGGAGACGCTAAGAGCGTGGATGGCGCCCCGGACATAGGAAAAACCAGCTGACGGGGATTTTTGTCGCCAGCCCGGGTTCTGAGGCTCGTAACTCGCGAGCGCGGTAACAACATTCATCGTAGAGTTTTTTTTTATTAATACACGCAAAAATCCATGTCACTGATGCCAACTGTAACATGATATTTTATAAATTATTCTGTAACTTGGGTTTAAGAATCATTAAAAAAAATCCCTGCAATTAATCTACAGGAAATGTGTTTGAGAAGAGCTTGAGTCCGAGCGGAGACCAATCCTATGATTGGGAGAGAGTACGATATCCGGGGCGCCAAGATTTGACGATGGTTTCTTGTAGTACTTTTTGTGGGGAACAAAAAAAGTCATATGAACTATGGTCCTAACTGCTTTAGTTTCCAAGATATTTATTTTTTAATATTTTAATTCATACGATTTACGACATTTTCGTCTGTGACTTTCCTGCGTACGATTCATAGTCCATATGAACTTTTTTGTTCCCCACAAAAAGTGCTATAAGAAACCACCGTCAAATCTTGGCGCCCCGGATATCGTACTCTTGCCAGACCCACACAAAGCGGAGACCCGAGGAGACGGAGAGCGCCGCCAAGAAGGACAGCGCTATGCCAGCGTCGCACACTGCCGCGCTCGCTCTACCGCCGGGCAGCAGGCGGGAGCGGTAGAGCCTGCGCCCGCGCGGGAGAGCGAGAAGGACGGAGCGACCACGTGCGCCGCGTCGCCTAGCAACCAGGCACGTGTTACGTCAAAACTTCGATCGAAATGTTCCGACCTAAGAATTACACGCTTATATGAGCGCTTCAGCTTAAGGCTCTCGTACTCTGGTCAGTGAGAGTGGGAACTCTCTCTCTTTACCACGCCTGACGAAAAAGCACCGAAGACGCAACCCCGTTTTTGAGTCCTAACCTTTCGGAAAATTACTCGGGATAGGGGTACGAACATTTGTCAGTCACTTAGTGAATAAAATCGAGGGAAAAGGGGTGAAGTTCACTTGTAGGGTATAGGGAGGGTATTTCATGAAATATTAACGTATGAATCTAGATGGAATGAGTCGAGGTGGCAGTTGATATATAAATATATAAATATATTAAATAGACTTGTACTTACTGTGTAGTTGCAGAGACCTGGGCTCACAGGTTTACGTTGGCGTCGTCAGATGAACTCGTTGATGAATTTCGGGAGGAGAACAAAGGGGCGTAGTGGAGAAAAATAATAATGAGGCTGTGGCTCCGTACACTGATTTGAATTTATTCAAAAATAAGGCACGTTGTAATGGGAAAAGAAATGATTTGGCTGATATTCTCAATTTACACGATTATGTTTTAATTGTTAAAAATAATTCTTATAATTCATCAAAACAAAAGATCGAATCCAGTTCTTTAGTCAATGAGGCAGCAGTTTGTAATCAGTCAAACTAATTTTAAGTACAAGAGCGAGTCAGCCCGAAATTCCGAGGGAATTATTCGACTTTGGCAGAAGTAAAAGCTAAATTCTCGTTGAATAAAATATGAACTGGATTGGATGTTTTATGAGTCCTCGATGGATGATCGCAAAATGTTTAAGTGTTCGCAAACGCAAAAATGAAGATGTGGAAATATTCTAAGTCCAAAGTGCAGAAAATACAATGGGCACGACGAAAAATGTTAGAGTCCCGGACTTGAACTCGCAAGTTTGAGTCTAAATGTTCGTAAATGCAAAATAAAGGTTCGGAAATATTCTAAGTCCGAAGTGTAGAAATGCACTCGGTACGACGAAAAATTTCAGAGTCCTAGACTGGAACTCGCAAGATTGAGTCTAAGTCCCTTTTTCGATGTCGATGAAGATAGAGAAATTCAGGCAAACTGATTTCGAATTTAAATCGAGCCGAGAACTAATTAGCTTAACGACGAGAAATCAACTGGGTGGTCACGAATCGACTGGGCGACGAGCTCCCTTTTCAGCGCCTTATATATATGCCTGATTGCCTCATCTCGAAGCTTTTGTACGTGCATTTTACCAATACTAGAGTGCGGAGGCCCCAAGGAGTGGGGCTGATCGGGGCACCCAGCTTGTCGCCGCCTTACGGCCCTTGAAGCTTCCGATCCGCGCGGAAGTAAAACTCTTTCCGCTCCGCATTCCTAAGCTTCTTTTGCTCATTACAGCTCTAATTATAACTATTTTCGAAAACCGAGAACACAATTCGGTGCCTCACGCCCTAATGCATTTTTCTGGAAAATTATAACTAATTACCACTACATCTGTGGTTTTTCCTTATTTCCTAAAATGTACGTTTTTTCGGAAGATTTCGGTATCATTGGGCGGCTTATTTTCTTGTGCGTAGTCTGATAATTTTTGCTGATTTTTAAATTACATAAATTTTCAAAGAGAGCGGATTTTCCTGGAGTTCCGGACGCATTCCTAAGAGCGGGGTGCGACAGTAGCGGGATGCGTGCATGTCGCCTCGCAGTCTGGGAGAGGTGACTGTCGGGAGTAGTGACTGATGTGTATGTGGCGCGGGGCTTTAGTGGTAGTGCGAGCTCTGTGGCCCGTGTAGGTATGACTGAAACAGCACTCTGGTAGTGGTGCGTTTCCGAGATTTACGATTCGTGTATGCGTGACTCGTAGTGACACGGATGGTTTGTTCGTATTCCTATCATGATTCTTACTTCTCGTTCGAGAGGCATAGCTGACGCTGGAGCAAATATTATCTCGGTTAACTTGTGCACGATTAAATATTCGACTATAATTTCTTTGTAATTTATCAGGTTTCGGATTGTAATATAGAAATGGGATTTTTTCCTCTACTTCCTCTAGCGTCTTCTCGCTTTGGGTCGTTGAAGCTACTCATGTGTTTATTACTTTTGTCTTTTAGCATTGAGCGAGTCCTATTTTATTTCCTGCTTTATTTTTTCTAAATGATCGTGTTTGTTGTTAACAATCGGAAATGAATCATTGTGATTAATTGATAATTGATTAAGTGATGATAGTAACTGATTGATAATTAATTAAGCGATGATTATAAATAATTGATAATTATAATTAATTTTCGGAGTTACGAAATGTCGCATTAGGAAAGTCTCTTTTTTTTTCTCTTTCAGCTCGTACGGAGTATTATAATGCGGGTCCAACTTGGCTTCGTAGATTCAATGTGCGATAACGAGTCTTCGTATGAAGTCACGTATCGACTTGTGTGTGGTCCAAGGTTTTCTTGGTAATCCGATTTCTTTTTCGTTATCGTATTTTTTTGGCGGTGTGCTTTTTTACGGGTTTAGTTACGTAGGGCGCAAAAGTATGTGTTCCTAATATCCGTTGAGCTAGTGTTATAATAACAGTTCAAAAAAAATAAGACGACGTTTCTTTCTTTCGATCGCTTGGTCGCTGGTAGCCTGGTGTTAACTATCGACACGCATCTGAACCTGATGCTTCGTGGCCGACGCGCTTGGCCTCCTTTTCTTCCGCTTATCCGGTCCTTCTTAGCGGTAGGCATAGGCGCGTGGCAACCCACGGTCTGGACTCTATATTATGCTCACTCCGTAAGAGAAGAATAAAATTGATTGTCGCAAGGTTCAGCGCAACGCAGTTTCTTAGTCTAATTATTTCTTCTTTTTCGTAACTAATTTTAGTAGGTGGTAATGGCAGAGGTTTTCTCGTGCGTTCTGCCGTTCGCTAACTCGGAACAATGATAACAAGATTATTCTGAACATTTTCCTGGTTAAATTCTGTAATATGCGTAATTCCATTATGCCGTATAATTTGTTCCTTGATTACTTATTTCTCATTTTTCTATTGAGTTTGAGTTCGTATCTTGGATTATTAATTTCGAATTTATAAATTGTTGGTAAACTACAAATCAACAATTCTTTGTTTATAGTAGGAGTTAAATTTTTGTCGGAAAATCTCAAACGTAGATTGCGTGATTTTGTGTTAAATAATTTATTCGTAGGGGATAACTTATTTTTATTCATTAATTGATTCCCTTAATCGAGTGGACATATCCGTAGTATTATGAAATACCATTTTTCGTCACGGTTCGTTACAGAGAAACCCTGGGTTTTTGACCTGAGGGGAGGGGTCAGTTGGTGCTGTAGTGTGCTGTGACACGTTACTCAGGGAAACCTCGCCACCGGCTTGAGACCAGGCGGGCGGTTTCTCCAACGGAGAAAGACCAATGCCCAGAGTGAGACAGCGCTCCCTTTGAGTGAGACGGCGCATGTTTTGCCTCGGACTCCCTTTCCTTCCCCTCTACGGTTACCAGAACCAATGTTTTTTCCTTATACTCGGCATTTTCGGGATCGTTCATTCAAGGTGTACTACGGATAAGCCCTTTCGAGAGGATTAATGCATTTTTTTCGAGAGTTACGTCATGACGTAACACACGCCAGCGCGATGGCCGGAATGAGGGGAGCGGGGACGGTGCTGATATGCGCGCCGCGCCGCTTAGCCGTCAGCCAGGCCTGCGAGACTCCCGGTATGAGGGGAGCGGGGACGGCACGAATATACGTGCTGGCGGCCGACCAAGCCCGCACGACGCCCGGAATGAGGGGAGCGGGGACGGCTCGAGCATACAGGCCGCGCCGCCTGGACGCCAACCGAGCCCGTACGACGCCCGGAATGAGGGGAGCGGGGACGGCACGAGTACGTGCTCGGGGCCCAGCGAGGCAACTGACAGCTCGAGCGAGGATGACCGAGCCGTCACTTGCCCGCCCGTAAATGACCGGCCAGAGATACTTCGCGAATACCACAGTGCGCCGCTGGGTGGACACCAGGGGGTGAAGCGGACACTGAAACGCGTTCGCGCGACGTACAACTGGCCGGGCATGAAGAAGGAGGTGGAAAATTACATTTCCGCCTGCTCCAAGTGTCAAAAAAATAAATTAAGGGTCAAGAATCGGGCGCCAATGGTCATCACTGACACGCCCGACCGAGCCTTCCAGAAGGTAGCTGTTGACATCGTGGGTCCACTGCCGGAGACACACCGAGGGAACAAAAATATACTCACCTTCCAGGATGTCCTCACCAAGTACAGCGCTGCCGTGGCCTTACCAAACCAGGAGGCCCAAACCGTGGCGAGGGCCCTCGTCGAGGAAATAATCTGCCGGGATGGAACGCCGGAGACCATCCTGTCCGACAGAGGCACTTATTTCCTCAGTGCTACATTCAAAGAGGCATGTAAGCTGCTGCGGATAAAGAAGATCCAGACAACAGCTTATCATCCCGAGAGCAACGGAGCCCTCGAAAGCGTTCGCGGAAAGTTCGTCTCAATCAATTCGTCTAAATCAATTCGTCTAAATCAATTCGTCTAAAAATCAATTCGTCTAAAATCAATTCGTCTAAGACCAATTCGTCTAAATCAATTCGTCTAACATCAATTCGTCTAAAATCAATTCGTCTAAAATCAATTCGTCTAAAATCAATTCGTCTAATTCAATTCGTCTAAAATCAATTCGTCTAAATCAATTCGTCTAAATCAATTCGTCTAAAATCAATTCGTCTAAATCAATTCGTCTAAATCAATTCGTCTAAAAATCAATTCGTCTAAAATCAATTCGTCTAAGACCAATTCGTCTAAATCAATTCGTCTAACATCAATTCGTCTAAAATCAATTCGTCTAAAATCAATAATGTAACTAATGATTTCCGCTATAGTATAATAATGTAACGAATGATTTCCGCTATAGTATTATAATGTAACGAATGATTTCCGCTATAGTATTATAATGTAACGAATGATTTCCGCTATAGTAGAATAGTGTAACGAATGATTTCCGCTATAGTAGAATAATGTAACGAATGGTTTCCGCTATAGACTATCATTTTTTAGCCCAACGGAAAAAAAAGAACAAAAAAAAATCAATAATATATAGTACATTCTGTATTTTAACAAACTTTTAATAATGATTTTAGACGAATTGATTTAGACGAATTGATTTTAGACGAATTGATTTAGACGAATCGATTTTAGACGAATTGATTTTAGACGAATTGATTTAGACAAATTGATTTTAGACGAATTGATTTAGACGAATTGATTTTAGACGAATTAATTTTAGACGAATTGATATTAGACGAATTGATTTTAGACGAATTGATTTTAGACGAATTGATTTAGACGAATTGATTTTAGACGAATTGATTTTAGACGAATTGATATTAGACGAATTGATTTAGACGAATTGATTTTAGACGAATTGATTATTAGACGAATTGATTATCAGACGAATTGATTTAGACGAATTGATTTAGACGAACTTTCCGCAAATCCTTCGAAAGGTCGCACCGGACTCTGGCTGAATATCTAAAGAATTTTATAAGCGAGGACCAGTGCGACTGGGACGAGTGGTTGCTGTATGCGATGTTCACCTACAACACCACTCCTTACACCGCCACGGGGCTCTCGCCGCATGTGTTGGTGTACGGCCGGGAGGCCGAGCTCCCCACGTCGGTGAAACGTGAGCCGCGCCTCACGTATACTCACCACGACTACGCCAGCGAGCTACGCGAGCGACTGCGGGCCGCCTGGGCTATAGCCCGCGACAATCTCCGCAGCGCGAAGGAGCGAGCCAAGCTGTCGTATGACGTGAGAGCAAGGGAGACGGAATACCACGTCGGAGACCACGTGCTCCTGCACGACGATACCGTGCGACGAGGACGGGCCGCGAAGCTCTCGCCAGTGTGGACAGGCCCGTATCTCGTGACCGCGAGGAAAGGCGACGTTGACTACGAGATTAAAAAGGGACGGAAGACGACGACGTTACATGCGAACCGCCTCCGTCTCTATGTGGACCAATAGCAGCAAAATAGAGCCAGGGGGGACGCAATTAGTACTAGTTTAAAACTAACAGGGAAGTAATCGGGGTGAATACACGTATGAATATTTTTTTTTGTCTTTCATTCCACCCTCTCTCGGGGATGGCCTTCTCCCACGCTACATCGCATCGAAAAATTCAGGAAATAGTCGCTGCGGTCCGGGCCCGTGACGCGGGTCACCAAGGTTCGTCCGACGGGCTGGAGCACCTTTCCATCCGCCGGGACCGATGACCCGGGGGGTTGTGCCCCACGGTAGCGCAGCCCTCCTCCTTCTCGAAGTAGGTGCCGCAAAACGGGCACCTGATCTCCGGCTCCTCTCCAAAGAGCCGCGGCAGGCCCAAAAAATGAGGGTCGGAGTCCGGGGGACCCGCCCAAAAGTCGTACTCCCAGATGGAGTCCCTGCAGTCCCTCAAGAACTCCCTCTGGAGCCGCACCTCCTTCGCGTGGCGGATAAATATCGTGAGCCACCCGGGCCGCCCCACGCGCTGCTGGCGCTCCAGCATGGCAGCCTGGAACAGAGAAAACAAAGGGGAGAAAATTAGAAGTCAAATCGGAGAGCGTCTTGATGGAAAAACAAAAGAGGGAAAACACACTTACCGCTCGCCGCAGCAGCTCGCGAACTGCTTCGCGCTCGTCGGTGAATCCCAGGAATTCCATTCTTTTTTTAAATTATGTTCGTCTGGTGGATGCGGAGAGTTTGGTGGTTCGGTCGTTAATGACTACCTTAGGAACGCGACGGCGTCGCGAAGGCCCCGACGACAACGGGGGGTGGGGACGAAATTCCGCAGGACCAGCGGTCGCACGGTCCGAGTCCCGCTAACGCTCACCTTCACGTTTCAGGACGGAAACACTACTCCTCTGCCTGATACAGTGGGCCGAGGCGTCGGACGACTACAGACTGACCACCTTTGCGAGCAACCCCGGTCTCTACTACAAGGACATCGGAAGCCTCTCGGTGATAAAGGCGACCTGGAGGCTAGTCATCAACATGGATTTGACCACCTTAGCGAGACGGGAAAAAGCAATCCGCGAAAACCTGCAACAGCTTACAACAATTTGCAGCCGCGAAAAAGAACAAGGTCGAAATGACGAACAATGCGCCGAAATGGGCGAAACCGTCCGTCGTATGATGAAAAAGATCGACGACGGCATGGGCACGGTCCACGACCTCGTGAAACTCGAGCCGACGCGCACGCGTAGGGGGTTGATTTACGGCCTGGGATCAATTGTTAAATCGATAACCGGGAACATGGATGCTGCTGACGCCGAGCAAATGCACAACGAAATATCGACGCTGCAGGCGAACCAGCAAACGCTGAAGGACGGATTAAAAAACCAGCTGCAGGTTGTGAAATCAACACTCAACATTTTCAACGACACCGCCATTACCCTTGTAAGGCAGAACGAAGTGATGCTGCTGAACCTCGTCGCCAGCATACGCGAAACGATGACCACGCGGGTTGATGGCCTTGCAAGGCGACAACAAATCGACGCGAGCCTCGGAGCCCTAAGCTTCATTGTGGAGGAACTCCTCACCGACGTGAAGGAGTTGGTGTTGCTGCTCGCCGAGATATCAACCGGGCGGGTAAGCGCGGAGGTACACGCTATATCACGCTATAGCGTGTACCTCCACGCTATAACACGCGATATCACGATTTTGGTGCTGTTCAATGTTTCGTTCACCACAGCTGTGCCAAACAACTTTTAACACAAGGATCTTGTGTATTTGAGTAGAATGAAGATTTTTGACAAATTTACACCGAGCTGTGCTCTCAGAAACGCTCGAAACACGCGATATCACGATTTTGGTGTTCTTCAGTGTTTCGTTCGCGACAGCTGTGCCAGACAACTTTTAACGCATGGACCTTGTGTACTTGAGTAGAATGAAGGTTTTTGACACATTTACACCGAGCTGTGCTCTCAGAAACGCTCGAAACACGCGATTTCACGATTTTGGTGTTCTTCAATGTTTCGTTCGCCACAGCTGTGCCAGACAACTTTTAACGCATGCATATTAGGCATTTGAGTAGAATGAAGGTTTTTGACACATTTGCACCGAGCTGTGCTCTCAGAAATGCTCGAAACACGCGATATCACGATTTTGGTGTTCTTCAATGGTTCGTTCGCCACAGCTGTGCCAGACAACTTTTAACGCATGCATATTAGGCATTTGAGTAGAATGAAGGTTTTTTACACTTTTGCACCGAGCTGTGCCCTCAGTAACGCTCGAATCACGCGATATCACGATTTTGGTGCTGTTCATCGTTTCGTTCACCACAGCTGTGCCTGACAACTTTTAACACATGGATCTTGTGTATTTGAGTAGAATGAAGGTTTTTGATACATTTACACCGAGCTGTGCTCTCAGAAACGCTCCAAACACGCGATATCACGATTTTGGTGTTCTTCAATGTTTCGTTCGCCACAGCTGTGCTAGATAACTTTTAACGCATGCATATTAGGCATTTGAGGGGAATGAAGGTTTTTGACACATTTGTACCGAGCTGTGCTCTCAGAAATGCTCGAAACACGCGATATCACGATTTTGGTGTTCTTCGATGTTTCGTTCGCCTCAGCTGTGCCAGACGACTTTTAACACATGGATCTTGTGTATTTGAGTAGAATGAAGGTTTTTGACACATTTGCACCGAGCTGTGCCCTCAGTAATGCTCGAATCACGCGATATCACGATTTTGGTGCTGTTCATCGTTTCGTTCACCACAGCTGTGCCTGACAACTTTTAACACATGGATCTTGTGTATTTGAGTAGAATGAAGGTTTTTGATACATTTACACCGAGCTGTGCTCTCAGAAACGCTCGAAACACGCGATATCACGATTTTGGTGTTCTTCAGTATTTCGTTCGCCACAGCTGTGCCAGACAACTTTTAACGCATGCATATTAGGCATTTAAGTAGAATGAAGGTTTTTTACACATTTGCACCGAGCTGTGCTCTCAGAAATGCTCGAAACACGCGATATCACGATTTTGGTGTTCTTCGATGTTTCGTTCGCCTCAGCTGTGCCAGACAACTTTTCACACATGCATCTTGTGTATTTGAGTAGAATGAAGGTTTTTGACACATTTACACCGAGCTGTGCTCTCAGAAACGCTCGAAACACGCGATATCACGATTTTGGTGTTCTTCAGTGTTTCGTTCGCGACAGCTGTGCCAAACAACTTTTAACGCATGGATCTTGTGTACTTGAGTAGAATGAAGGTTTTTGACACATTTACACCGAGCTGTGCTCTCAGAAACGCTCGAAACACGCGATTTCACGATTTTGGTGTTCTTCAATGTTTCGTTCGCCACAGCTGTGCCAGACAACTTTTAACGCATGCATATTATGCATTTGAGTAGAATGAAGGTTTTTGACACATTTGCACCGAGCTGTGCTCTCAGAAATGCTCGAAACACGCGATATCACGATTTTGGTGTTCTTCAATAGTTCGTTCGCCACAGCTGTGCCAGACAACTTTTAACGCATGCATATTAGGCATTTGAGTAGAATGAAGGTTTTTTACACTTTTGCACCGAGCTGTGCCCTCAGTAACGCTCGAATCACGCGATATCACGATTTTGGTGCTGTTCATCGTTTCGTTCACCACAGCTGTGCCTGACAACTTTTAACACATGGATCTTGTGTATTTGAGTAGAATGAAGGTTTTTGATACATTTACACCGAGCTGTGCTCTCAGAAACGCTCCAAACACGCGATATCACGATTTTGGTGTTCTTCAATGTTTCGTTCGCCACAGTTGTGCTAGATAACTTTTATCGCATGCATATTAGGCATTTGAGGGGAATGAAGGTTTTTGACACATTTGTACCGAGCTGTGCTCTCAGAAATGCTCGAAACACGCGATATCACGATTTTGGTGTTCTTCGATGTTTCGTTCGCCTCAGCTGTGCCAGACGACTTTTAACACATGGATCTTGTGTATTTGAGTAGAATGAAGGTTTTTGACACATTTGCACCGAGCTGTGCCCTCAGTAATGCTCGAATCACGCGATATCACGATTTTGGTGCTGTTCATCGTTTCGTTCGCCGCAGCTGTGCCAGACAACTTTTAACACATGCATCTTGGGTATTTGAGTAGAATGAAGGTTTTTGACACATTCACACCGAGCTGTGCTGTCAGAAATGCTCGAAACACGCGATATCACGATTTTGGTGTTCTTCAATGTTTCGTTCGCCACAGCTGTGCCAGACAACTTTTAACGCATGCATATTAGGCATTTGAGTAGAATGAAGGTTTTTTACACATTTGCACCGAGCTGTGCTCTCAGAAATGCTCGAAACACGCGATATCACGATTTTGGTGTTCTTCAGTATTTCGTTCGCCACAGCTGTGCCAGACAACTTTTAACGCATGGATCTGGTGTATTTGAGTAGAATGAAGGTTTTTGACACATTTACAACGAGTTGTGCTCTCAGAAACGCTCGAAACCCGCGATATCACGATTTTGGTGCTGTCAAAAGTTTCGTTCACCGCAGCTGTGCCAGACAACTTTTAACACATGGATCTTGTGTATTTGAGTAGAATGAAGGTTTTTGACACACTTACACCGTGCTGTGCTCCCAGAAACGCTCGAAACACGCGACATCACGATTTTGGTGCTGTTCAAAGTTTCGTTCACCACGGCTGTGCCAGACAACTTTTAACACATGGATCTTGTGTATTTGAGTAGAATGAAGGTTTTTGACACATTCACACCGAACTGTGCTGTCAGAAACGCTCGAAACACGCGATATCACGATTTTGGTGTTCTTCAATGTTTCGTTCGCCACAGCTGTGCCAGACAAATTTTAACGCATGCATATTAGGCATTTGAGTAGAATGAAGGTTGTTGACACATTTGCACCGAGCTGTGCTCTCAGAAATGCTCGAAACACGCGACATCACGATTTTGGTGTACTTCGATGTTTCGTTCGCCTCAGTTGTGCCAGACAACTTTTAACACATGGATCTTGTGTATTTGAGTAGAATGAAGGTTTTTGACACATTCACACCGAGCTGTGCTGTCAGAAACGCTCGATTCACGCGATTTCACGATTTTGGTGTTCTTCAATGTTTCGTTCGCCACAGCTGTGCCAGACAACTTTTAACGCATGCATATTAGGCATTTGAGTAGAATGAAGGTTTTTGACACATTTGCACCGAGCTGTGCTCTCAGAAATGCTCGAAACACGCGATATCACGATTTTGGTGTTCTTCGATGTTTCGTTCGCCTCAGCTGTGCCAGACAACTTTTAACACATGGATCTTGTGTATTTGAGTAGAATGAAAGTTTTTGACACATTTGCACCGAGCTGTGATCTCAGAAATGCTCGAAACACGTGATATCACGATTTTGGTGTACTTCGATGTTTCGTTCGCCTCAGCTGTGCCAGACAACTTTTAACACATGGATCTTGTGTATTTGAGTAGAATGAAGGTTTTTGACACATTTATACCGAGCTGTGCTCTCAGAAACGCTCGAAACACGCGATATCACGATTTTGGTGTTCTTCAATGTTTCGTTCGCCGCAGCTGTGCCAGACAACTTTTCACACATGCATCTTGTGTATTTGAGTAGAATGAAGGTTTTTGACACATTTACACCGAACTGTGCTCTCAGAAACGCTCGAATCACGCGATATCACGATTTTGGTGCTGTTCATCGTTTCGTTCACCACAGCTGTGCCTGACAACTTTTAACACATGGACCTTGTGTATTTGAGTAGAATGAAGGTTTTTGACACATTTACACCGAGCTGTGCTCTCAGAAACGCTCGAAACACGCGATATCACGATTTTGGTGTTCGTCGATGTTTCGTTCGCCTCAGCTGTGCCAGACAACTTCTAACACATGGATCTTGCGTATTTGAGTAGAATGAAGGTTTTTGATACATTTACACCGAGCTGTGCTCTCAGAAACGCTCGAAACACGCGATATCACGATTTTGGTGTTCTTCAGTGTTTCGTTCGCCACAGCTGTGCCAGACAACTTTTAACGCATGGATCTTGTGTATTTGAGTAGAATGAAGGTTTTTGACACATTTACACCGAGTTGTGCTCTCAGAAATGCTCGAAACACGCGATACCACGATTTTGGTGTTCTTCGATGTTTCGTTCGCCTCAGCTGTGCCAGACGACTTTTAACACATGGATCTTGTGTATTTGAGTAGAATGAAGGTTTTTGACACATTTGCACCGAGCTGTGCCCTCAGTAATGCTCGAATCACGCGATATCACGATTTTGGTGCTGTTCATCGTTTCGTTCGCCGCAGCTGTGCCAGACAACTTTTAACACATGCATCTTGGGTATTTGAGTAGAATGAAGGTTTTTGACACATTCACACCGAGCTGTGCTGTCATAAACGCTCGAAACACGCGATATCACGATTTTGGTGTTCTTCGATGTGTCGTTCGCCTCAGCTGTGCCAGACGACTTTTAACACATGGATCTTGTGTATTTGAGTAGAATGAAGGTTTTTGACACATTTGCACCGAGCTGTGCCCTCAGTAATGCTCGAATCACGCGATATCACGATTTTGGTGCTGTTCATCGTTTCGTTCGCCGCAGCTGTGCCAGACAACTTTTAACACATGCATCGTGGCTATTTGAGTAGAATGAAGGTTTTTGACACATTCACACCGAGCTGTGCTCTCAGAAACGCTCGAAACCCGCGATATCACGATTTTGGTGCTGTCCAAAGTTTCGTTCACCGCAGCTGTGCCAGACAACTTTTAACACATGGATCTTGTGTATTTGAGTAGAATGAAGGTTTTTGACACACTTACACCGAGCTGTGCTCCCAGAAACGCTCGAAACACGCGACATCACGATTTTGGTGCTGTTCAAAGTTTCGTTCACCACGGCTGTGCCAGACAACTTTTAACACATGGATCTTGTGTATTTGAGTAGAATGAAGGTTTTTGACACATTCACACCGAGCTGTGCTGTCAGAAACGCTCGAAACACGCGATATCACGATTTTGGTGTTCTTCAATGTTTCGTTCGCCACAGCTGTGCCAGACAAATTTTAACGCATGCATATTAGGCATTTGAGTAGAATGAAGGTTGTTGACACATTTGCACCAAGCTGTGCTCTCAGAAATGCTCGAAACACGCGATATCACGATTTTGGTGTACTTCGATGTTTCGTTCGCCTCAGTTGTGCCAGACAACTTTTAACACATGGATCTTGTGTATTTGAGTAGAATGAAGGTTTTTGACACATTTATACCGAGCTGTGCTCTCAGAAACGCTCGAAACACGCGATATCGCGGTTTTGGTGTTCTTCAATGTTTCGTTCGCCGCAGCTGTGCCAGACAACTTTTAACGCATGCATATTAGGCATTTGAGTAGAATGAAGGTTTTTTACACATTTGCACCGAGCTGTGCTCTCAGAAATGCTCGAAACACGCGATATCACGATTTTGGTGTTCTTCGATGTTTCGTTCGCCTCAGCTGTGCCAGACAACTTTTAACACATGGATCTTGTGTATTTGAGTAGAATGAAGGTTTTTGACACATTTACACCGAGCTGTACTCTCAGAAACGCTCGATTCACGCGATTTCACGATTTTGGTGTTCTTGAATGTTTCGTTCGCCACAGCTGTGCCAGACAACTTTTAACGCATGCATATTAGGCATTTGAGTAGAATGAAGGTTTTTGACACATTTGCACCGAGCTGTGCTCTCAGAAATGCTCGAAACACGCGATATCACGATTTTGGTGTTCTTCGATGTTTCGTTCGCCTCAGCTGTGCCAGACAACTTTTAACACATGGATCTTGTGTATTTGAGTAGAATGAAAGTTTTTGACACATTTGCACCGAGCTGTGATCTCAGAAATGCTCGAAACACGCGATATCACGATTTTGGTGTTCTTCAATGTTTCGTTCGCCGCAGCTGTGCCAGACAACTTTTCACACATGCATCTTGTGTATTTGAGTAGAATGAAGGTTTTTGACACATTTACACCGAACTGTGCTCTCAGAAACGCTCGAATCACGCGATATCACGATTTTGGTGTTCTTCAGTGTTTCGTTCGCCACAGCTGTGCCAGACAACTTTTAACGCATGGATCTTGTGTATTTGAGTAGAATGAAGGTTTTTGACACATTTACACCGAGCTGTGCTCTCAGAAACGCTCGAAACACGCGATATCACGATTTTGGTGTTCTTCAGTGTTTCGTTCGCCACAGCTGTGCCAGACAACTTTTAACGCATGGATCTTGTGTATTTGAGTAGAATGAAGGTTTTTGACACATTTGCACCGAGCTGTGCCCTCACTAATGCTCGAATCACGCGATATCACGATTTTGGTGCTGTTCATCGTTTCGTTCACCACAGCTGTGCCTGACAACTTTTAACACATGGATCTTGTGTATTTGAGTAGAATGAAGGTTTTTGACACATTTATACCGAGCTGTGCTCTCAGAAACGCTCGAAACACGCGATATCACGATTTTGGTGTTCTTCAATGTTTCGTTCGCCGCAGCTGTGCCAGACAACTTTTCACACATGCATCTTGTGTATTTGAGTAGAATGAAGGTTTTTGACACATTTACACCGAGCTGTGCTCTCAGAAACGCTCGAAACACGCGATATCACGATTTTGGTGTTCTTCAATGTTTCGTTCGCCACAGCTGTGCCAGACAACTTTTAACACATGGATCTTGTGTATTTGAGTGAAATGAAGGTTTTTGACACATTTACACCGAGTTGTGCACTCAGAAACGCTCGAAACACGCGATATGACGATTTTGGTGTTCTTCAATGTTTCGTTCGCCACAGCTGTGCCAGACAACTTTTAATACATGGATCTTGTGTATTTGAGTAGAATGAAGGTTTTTGACACACTTACACCGAACTGTGCTCTCAGAAACGCTCGAAACCCGCGATATCACGATTTTGGTGCTGTTCACCACAGCTGCTGTTCACCACAGCTTCGTTACCACAGCTGTGCCAGACAACTTTTAAAACACGGATCTTGTGTATTTGAGTAGAATGAAGGTTTTTGACACACTTACACCGAGCTGTGCTCTCAGAAACTCTCGAAACAAGCGACATCACGATTTTGGTGCTGTCAAAAGTTTCGTTCACCGCAGCTGTGCCAGACAACTTTTAACACATGGATCTTGTGTATTTGAGTAGAATGAAGGTTTTTGACACACTTACACCGAGCTGTGCTCCCAGAAACGCTCGAAACACGCGACATCACGATTTTGGTGCTGTTCAAAGTTTCGTTCACCACGGCTGTGCCAGACAACTTTTAACACATGAATCTTGTGTATTGTTACCGCGCTCGCGAGTTACGAGCCTCAAAACCCGGGCTGGCGACAAAAATCCCCGTCAGCGTGGTTTTTCCTTGTCCGCGGCGCCATCCACGCTCTTAGCGTGGCCCAGCTGCGAAGTGGTGGAAATAAAAACGGGGACGAGTTGGTTGGCCGGCTAGCCACAGCCTGCACAATGGTAGAGGGGGCGGTTCGGGAACTCGGGGACGAAATATTCGGTCTGGCTCGATTTTACAAAAAAAAAACAATTCGCGACTCAACAATATTCACCAGTTCGGGCACACCAAAAACAATTTATTGTCCAAAATGATACTCTAAATTTGTCGCGATACAAAAGGCGGCGCCCTACTAAAATCGGGGAACGGTTACTTAATTCGCCGTTCCCGATTTCCTACCCGGCACGAGCAAACAAAAATATTACACAACAAAAATGATGTTAACCGCGATCGCGAGCTAAATTCCGTGACCGGGGACGAAGCCCCGCGCGACAAAGGCCCTACTACGGTCAACCGCTCGACCGACGCAAAACACAATAACCAAAATCAACACCAAAAAAACACAACAATCCGCGATACTCAGTCCGGGCAGAAAGGCCCGCGACGATTCCACAAACGACAAAAAAGAAACCGACGCACCCGGGATGGCCGCGCACAGGCCGACAGCCTCGTGCGCGTGCGACCGATCGCCGGTCGTATCACGAGGCGGCGACAGAAGGTCGCCCGCGAAACTCTCCAACGCCCCCGCGATCGCTCGCACGCACCCTTTTCCCGGGGATTGTTCCGCCCCGGTACGCTTACCAAAACGGCGCCGATCGTCCGCCCTTGAGACCGACCGCTCGCGAGCCGAGGGCACTCTCACCGCGATCTCGAGAATAATATTACGCGCACTCTACGGGTCCTACCGCGATTATTCCCGCACACGACGGATACCCCACGGTCGTCGGGCGGTCGCGAAAAACCAACACCCGCGCACCCGGAGACTGTCACTAAAACCCTGAGGAAACCTCCGAGAGGGACCCTACCTCCAAATTCCTCGTTCCACAATCCAAAAGTCCCGGAAAAGCGTTGGCCTCTGTCACCGCGACGTCAACGCCAACCTCGCGTTACACCGGCCGGACGAACAATGACTTGTCTCGACGCGCTCGTCTCCCCGTCCCTTCCCCTCGTCACCCGAAATTCCTTAAATTCGCGCGAACTACCGGTCGCGTAGCGCGACACGCGGGACGACGACGCTGTTGACGCGCGGCGGGGGGGGGGGGGGGGGGCGGTTTCGCGCGCGAAACTCGAATCGGTAACGCGAGGCGGCGGCGCCGCTGACCCGATTGTTTTACAAGCGAGCAGATAAAGAAGAACAAGGCGCTCTTTCGCAATCGCCGGAGATCCCTGGAAAACACGAGAGACCCTCAAATACTTCGGCGACGCATCGGTTGATGAATTTCACGCGAAGCGCCGAGCAGCACGAGGCCGAGCAGCAGTAGCCCGCCGCGGTGGGGGAAACGACGACGGCGGCGAGGCGCGAAGTCTCGCGCGACAGCAGCTGATCGGCGGCTGTTCGCAGGCGGTCGTAGGGCTCCCCGCTCTCCGTCTCCCTCCCAGCAGTGACTCGTCGCTGGCTCTTCGCGGGCGGCAGGGTCTCTCAGTTCTTCTCTCTCGCGTAGCAACGGCGGAACCCGGGAATTTTCAACTCCCGGGGAATCGGTGACCGTAGCCGACGGCGCTCTCCCTCTCGTCGCAGGGCATCTCGTCAGCGTCGGGTGCATTAAAAAAAACAATAAAAAAAAACAGTCAGATCAGTGAGTCTTTTCGTTCGGTGAGAGTGCCCCGGGGAGGATTGTTCGCCGGGTGGCCCGCGAGGTCGGCGATCGACGCAAAGAAGGCCGTACTACAGTGCTCTCTTTGTAACGCCCTTAAAAAGCGCGTTACAACTGGCCCCCTCCTCAAAACCGGGCTGTCCTCAGCCGTAGCGTCCCTCTCGGGGCTCTAACTCTCGGGTGCTCGACACCCGTCCCCGGCACTCTCACGTCTTAGTCATTGTCCGGTATCAGGGACGCGAAGTCCCGCGTCAAGCAACACGCCACCAGTACCCTTTCGTCTCGCGAGCGGACCGAACCGCGATCTCGTACACCCATCACCGTACCACCCAACACATGCTCCCTAGCTGAAAGGAGGAACAGGGCAGTAAAACAATCACAGTGCAAATGGAATGACCGCTCGGTCTTTAATGCCTCGTCGGCGAATACTTGTCGCCTTTTGATCAGGAACGATTACCGGGTAATATGGGCGCGGCGCGCTAACACAAAATAAAGGGTTCGGTTGCTCCCGGTATACAAAAATAAAACTTCTCGGCGACCGACAAGCTCCTCAGAGCCGTAAACAAAACAAAGTATTCTTTCGCCGGCCCGCCGATATCAAAGAAATACACAAAAACTCAGTCTGTCCCCGGGACACAAGATAACTCGGCCCGCGGCGGGGTTACTAAACTAAAAGAAAAAAAACAATCGTTTTTCCCGCGGCCGATGGCTCAACGGATCCCGGCAGGGTCCTTCGTTCCCGGGACAGCGTCTCTTGGCCCTTCGCACGGCGACCAACTAATCGCGGGGTCGCGAGTCTCGGGTAAGAGCCGCGTTCGGCCCTCCTTCCGCCCAGTACGCCTCCGAACAGTCCGGACACGTTGCCAGCGTATATCCCTCCCAGCCGCACCAGCGGCAGAATTTGACGCTCCCGCGTGGCTTCGGACAGGCCGGGAATCGATGCCCATACTCCCGACAATTCCAACAGACCCCCTCGGGTCCGCGGCGACGCGAGCGGCCGACCAGCGCCGACACCGGCGGAGCCGCGGGATGCTCCGACCCGCCCACGCGTCCCACCGGCGACGCCACGACCGGCACCGCTCGTACCGCCAGCAGGTTTGGCTGCCTCCCGCGCGGCACGTTCTCCGTCCTCGACGTCGCTCTCTTCGGCAGGGGTTCCGGGAAATACCCGTCGCAGTCGAACGACAAGTCCGGCTCGTCCTCCCCATCCCGTACGTAGCGCGCCGCGAGAAGGGCCTCGGCCACGCTCACCCCGGCGTCCTCGCTGGCCAGGGACGCGGCTGCTTCTTCCTCGTCGGTCTCGGGCCACCCGACCTCGGCCAACGTGTCGGCGACGCTGGCGATCTCAACGGGGTCGGCAACTTCAGCGCCAACGCCCTCGTCCTCCTCTGGCAGCTCCGACCCCACCAGGGTAGACGACAGCGAAGGGCGGCGGCTGCTCGTGAGTGCCTGAGAGTCCGGCCTCTCCATCTCCAGGACCCACCGGGCCTGCAGGTCACGGGCCGCCTCCAAGGCATAGATCTGCCGCCCCTGCGGTCCCGCGACCTCAAGCTCCTCGATCGTCGTCACCAGTCGTCCGATCACGGCTCGCGCCAACTCCTCCAACAGGTTTCCCCGTCCGGCGTGCACCGCATCCAAGGCCGGCCGCAGCAGGCGCCCCAGATAACCCAGCTCGGCGGCTAGTTGATCCGGATCCATCTAAACGTCGAGCATTCAAAGCGGTGCGTGGTAAGGCTTAAGATCCGTGATGGTGACTTTACACACGCGTTTCCCCTTATCGTCGGCTAGCTCGTACACGACCGGCGACAGCACACGCGCAACCGTGAATGGGCCATGATATTTCGGGGCCAGTTTCGCCGCCACGTGTTGAGCCGCCGAGGACAATACTCTCTGTCGCTTCAATACCCGATCGCCGACGTGGAACGCCGCGATCGCTCGGCGCTTGTTGAATTGTCGAGCGCTTCTCTGGTACGCCTCCTCCAGCTCGTGCTGGACTTTCTCGCGCAGCGGCTGCAAGCGCCGCACGTGCTCTGACCACTTGTCCGGGGATAAGGGAGTGACTTCTCTCGCCCCGTCGACCTTACCGAAAAATTGGTGCGGCCGCGGGGACCTCCCGAGATTCAAATACGCGGGACTGCAGTTAATGGATGAGTGATGCGCCGTATTGTAGGCAAACCGGAACGCGGGGAGATGTTCGTCCCAGGCACGGTGATCGTTCTCAAGGAACGCCACAATCATCGTCTTAAGGACTCGATTCACTCGTTCTACCGGGTTAGCCTGCGGGTGATAGGGAGGCGTCGTGGTGTGATAAATCCCATACGCCTCGGCTAACGCCAGCAGACTCTGGTTCACTAATTCGGTATCGTTGTCTGTTAAGAGAACCTCCGGGGTTCCCCAGCGCGAAAGAACGAGCTCCTCGAGAGCCTCTTTAATTTTCTTCCCGGTTGCTTTCCGCAACGGGCAACACTCAATCCATTTCGTGAATAGGTCTTGAATCACGAGCACGTACGCAAATCCAGCACGACTCGGAGGAAACGGACCCATAATATCCGCCGCGATCACGGTCCACGGCTGCTCAACAACACGGCGGCCCATCAGACCGTACGGCGGTCCGGCCCGGACTTTAGTGCGCTGACAGGTTTCGCAGCAGCGAACGTAACGCATAATGTCTCTTAACATCCGAGGCCAGAAATACGACTCGGCTATTCGTCTAAACGTTTTGTCAATTCCCAGGTGACCTGCTTGCGGGGCGTCATGATTTTCCCGCAATACCCTCGCTCGTTCGGGTCTCGGTACGACCAGCTTCCATTCGGAATCCGTCGACGGGGTCGCGAGTCTTCTGGTAATTCGTCGGCGAACGAACAACTGCTCGTCCGCAATTTTCCATTCCGGGTAGCGCTTGGGATCCGACGCGACTTCCGCGTAACGCAATGAATACCATACGTCCGCGGGCACCCGCGGTGGCGCTTGATCGAGGATCGGCAACGCGCGAGGGAGAATCGCCATCATTCGCGACGCAATCTCTTCTCCCGGTTCGCCCGACAACGGTTCAGGCTCCTCCGACTCGAACATTCTCGACAGGGCGTCGGGGACAGTGTGCAACGTCCCCTTCCGATGCCGCACGTCGAAATCGTACTGCATCATAGCATACGACCATCTCGCCAAGCGCCCTTTCGGGTCCTTCAGGGATCGCAACCAACAGAGACTGCTGTGGTCCGTAATCACCGTGAAATGATAACCCTCCAGGTACGCCCGGAATTTGTCAATGGACCAAAGAATGGCCAAGCATTCTTGCTCCGAGACGGTATAGTTTCGTTCGGCCGGGGAAAGCGTACGACTCGCGTACGAAATTGGATGTTCAATCCCGTCGATCGTCTGCGTTAAAACCGCGCCAAGGCCACACGAGCTCGCATCGGTTTGCAGCACGAACGGCACGGCGAAGTCAGGTCGAGCGAGCGTAGGCGGATTCGCCAAGGCCCGCTTTAATTCCTCGAATGCCACCCTCTGCGCTTCTCCCCACTCCCACACGCAGGTCTTTTTGGTCAGTCGGGTAAGGGGCTCCGCGATCGTGGCAAACCCGTCGATGAAACGGCGATACCAGGACGCCATGCCCAAAAATCGGCGCAGCTCCGGTACTTTCCGGGGCGCCGGGAATTTCAAAATCGGTTCGGATTTTTCTGGGTCCACCTGCAGCCCGTGCTGATTTACCAGAAAGCCGAGATAACGCACTTCGTGGCAGCAAAACTCGCACTTTTCCGGGTTGATACGTAACCCGGCAGCGACGATCTTGTCCATGACTTTCTTCAGCCAGTACAAGTGGTCTTCGAATGTTTCGACCACGATAATAATGTCATCCAGGTAGGCAAACGCATGCGGCTCCATATCGCTAATTAGCGAATTCATCAAGCGCTGGAAAGTGGCTGGTGCACTCGAGAGGCCGTAAGGCATTCGCTTAAACTGAAACAAACCCCTTCCCGGGACGGTAAACGCGGTGACAGGTCTCGAATTTTCCTCGAGGGGAATTTGATGATACGCCTGTCGCAAATCGAGCGTTGAGATGTACTTCGCGAGACGCAATTTGTCCAGTATCTCATCCATGTAGGGAAGAGGATACGCGTCCTTCTTTGCGACATCGTTCACCTTCCGAAAATCCAAGCAAAACCGATAGGTATTATTGGGTTTCTTAATCATTACTACCGGGGTACTCCAGTCACTCTCCGAACGCTCGACGACATCATCCGCCAGCATGCGGTCGAGCTCTTGATACATCGCGTCGCGCACGATCGGGGTAACCGGATAATATCGCTGCTTGATGGGAGGTCCCTCCGTGCAAATACGGTGCTCCACCAGGTGGGTAAGCCCGGGGGCAGCCTGCAACTTCGGGATCTCCCGCTCGAGGAAGTCTTGTAACCGGGAGGCTTCGCTCTCGGTCAGCGTAGAGATAGCTGCGCAGATGTCTAAGCAGTCCGGTCCCTGCACCCTCTCGAACGCGAATGGCTCCTCGGGCGTCCCCGAAAAATACCAGACCGATTGAAGGTGATCTACAACAATGCCGAACTTTTGCAGCGAATCTCTACCGAGCAGCAGCGGCACTGGTACATCCGGGAACACCCGCGCAACCAGCGTCGCATTACGATCTTTTAATAACGCGTCGAACTCGATCTCTTCCTGGCACGTTATTCTTTGACTATTCGCGATGGTAATAGGGCGGTGCGGCGTCGGTCGGCGCACTAGCCCGACTTTCGTCGCTAACAATAGCCCTTCGGGCCCGATAAAAGTGCTCGTCGACCCGCTGTCCACCATGGCCGGTAGCCGATGGCCTCGGACGTCCAGCAACACGACGAGAGTCGTTTGAAGACGATCCTCGCCGAGCGGACCGCAAAGGTACGGCGGCACGATGGCCAGCAGGTCCGACAGCGGTTCCCGGGACTCAGCGGGCGCAGGCGGTCTTATCGATGTTTTCGGGGCAACCTGGGACAACAGAGGAGTCGGAGTAGCCCCTACGCGCGACCCTCGGCTTCGTTTCCCGTGCACTCGTGTGGCGTATGTGTCGAAATGTCCTTTTTGCCACACCGGTAGCAGTAGAGGCGGCGGGGTTTCCCGCAGCCTCGCGCGAAGTGACCTTTGGCGTCGCAGTTCCAGCACGTCGGTTCCTCGCGGGGCCGATCGTCCCCCCTCGCGGCAGTAGGCGAAGCGGTAGTCGCGGTCGCCCGCGTCTGCGGCGACTTCGGCGGCTGCCCCGAGGGGTGCGGCGAGTGAACCGGCTGACTGGACCGCGATGCCGGTCGCGCAGCTCCATCCCGGGACGGCGATTTCGTGTCGTACGGGGCGTCCAGGATGCCGAAGGACACCTTGGATACACGGGGCGCGTCGGGCGGAGCCCGGTACGCCATCTTCGGGAAAAGTGATTTTTCCGGTAACGGCGGAGCCCGGTAATAATCCGCGGCGCTGTAGTATTTCTCGACTCGAACCGCGAGCGACTCGAGTTCCTCCAGGGTACGCGCGTTAGACCGCGCGATCGCGATTTGAAATTTCGGCAGAAGGTTACGGTGCGCGTACGCGAGCTGTTCCGCGTCTCCCATCGGCGGCGATACCCTCTCGAATAACGCGCGCATACACGTCAGGTAATCGGTCACGGCCTCGTACGGCCCTTGTGTACGACGCATAATTTCTTCCCGGAGCGCGAATTGTAAGTCCGGGTCTCCGAACCGACGGCGCATCGCGCACTCACATTCTCGCCATGTCGTCCATCGGCGACGCTCGTTGCGGAACCAATGGAGGGCGATACCCGACAAGAAAAACGGCAGACCGTTGAGAATGTCGGCGTCCGAAATCGCGACGAGTGCGCGCCCTTCCGTGATGCGAATTAGAAAGTCTTCCGCGTCTTCCCCGCGCGCTCCCGAAAAGGATAAATTCCACTTACACATGATATGATACGCGGTCGCGGATGTCACGCGCTGATATCCTCCCTCGTTCGAATAAGACGGCGCGCCGGACGGTCCCGGATAGCCGTTCATCGGGTAATTACTCCTCGCGTACGCGTTTCCCGAATAATTATTTCCCGGATGGTTGTTTCCCGGGTACTCGTTTCCCGCTCCGGCCGGCGGCGGCATCGGCGACGAATGGCCATGCGGGGCCCCTGCACTCAGATAACTCCCGGTATTGGGTTGCGCGAACGGCGGCGGTCGATCATAAGGACCACGGAACACCGCCGAATGCGGGATATCGTACCCCGGGCACGAATCGGACATACTCGGGCCGTTCGGGGGAGATTCGACCGGTGGGGCCCAATATGACGATTGGCCCGGGTGGGGGTGGCGCAAATGGGGGTGGCCGCGTGATGTTCTGCGGCGCGTGCCAGCGCGAAGCTGACGCGGGCGGGAGGCTCGAGGACAAGGGGCGCGGCGCGGCACGCGAATTCCCATCCCGGGAAATCCGTAAATCGATCGGTACTGCTTCTGATGGGTGAGTGCCTCCCGGGACACTGACGGGGATTCCGCGGCCCGGAGGGAGCGGAACCAACGGTTCCTCTAGACTGCGAGACCGATTTTCCGCGAAGGACACACGATTACTCAGGGCAGGCGCAGAAGGCGCCGCCCTCGGACCCTCCGGTCGGGCCTCGGTCACGTTCAGCGGTCCGCTCGAGCGTCGCGAACCCTCCCGCGTCTCATAGCCCGTATCGGCGCGCAAAGGCTGTTCAGGTGTTACGCGCGACTCCTCGTGTACCCGCGACGCGTCGCAGGGAAAAACCGGCTCGGTCGCGTCGCCGAACATCGGCTGATCGACATCTACATGTAGGGCCGGCCCGTGCGTCGCCCTCAACAGTCGACTAATCAGAGTGCTACGCGCTCCCTCGACAGGCAGGCCCAGGCGCTCGCATTCGTCCTGGAGCTGGTCAAAGGACAATTCGGCTATGGCCGCCGAAAATCGCGAAAACGCGTACATGACGATTGCAAATGTCTCCCGGGGTCACCTGGGAATGCGCGCACGGCTGTAGGCGAACGCGGTCGCCGGTCGTCTCAGAACGAGCAAAAAAAACAAAAAAAACTTACACAACACGCGATATGCCGGGGATACAAAGAATAAAATACAAATATATAACAGGTACTAATCACGCAAGTCCTTAACGTAAAAAACAATTATAAAAATCCAGACCGATCGCCGGTAATATCCGAGAAATAATAAACGCAAAATTACTCCCTGGTACTAGCCGTCCTCGGCTCGAATAACGCCGCGACAGGCGCGTGGCCCGCGATACCCCGCCCGAGATCCGCAAACAATTTATTGAGCCTCAAAAATTCGAAATGCTGCTTCGCAACTTACACAACAAAAACAACCAGAATCGACTCTACCCGGCTGAGGTAATCCCCCCCGGACGCGCAAAGCTCGACAATGATTAATTTGATCTTTAACTCCCGGGTAGTCAGTAAACGGCCATAAAATAACAAGCCAACAAAAAGAAATATTCCCCCGGGAGTGCAAAGCGCGGTGGCTCAAAACTCAAAACGAAACGCTACTAGCGGTCTCTCGGAACAGGGCGCGGCGGCTGGAGGCTGTAAAGCGATATTAAAAAAACAAAAATAACCGGTACAAAAAAAACGAAATCCAATCAGCAGGGAGCATGCACGGCTAATCGGTTCAGCGCAAAAAAGCACACAATTAAACACGCACTTAACCTACGAAATACGTCAACAAAATAAATACCGAAAAAAAAACGCAAGTCAGATCAAAATAAAAATAAACGCACGTCAGATCAATAAAAAAACAAATCGAGTCAATCAATAAAACAAATCGTGATTCTAGTATCACAAATTCTACTATCACAAATCGTGATAGTAGAATTAACAAATGTTAATTCTACGCAACGCGACGCAGTCGTCACTCCGCGAACGAGGCTCGAGTCGATCGTATCCCGGAAGAAAGCGCACAGATCTTCCCGACTACCCCGGGCGAGGAGAGCTCGTAAGGTGTCACTCGAAAAATAAAAAAAGTAAAGTCCCAAAAATAAAACGCAAGTGTCACAAACGAAAATTTACTACTGTCCACCGATAAAAACGAAAATGTCAAAAAAAAGGTAAAACCAGCTGTCAAAAAAAAACACGAACGAAGTCAATGAATAAATTCAACATAAAATGAAAAATGTCAAACTAACCCCAAGCGACCGGGTACTGTCGACTATGCCCTCCCACCCCAGCACGCATGCCGAGGGGTCAGGGAATAAAAAGTACCCCCCGCTGCAGCTCAGGAACTGTAACAAAAGTCAAAAATCCCGAGACTTGAAGTCCCGGAATCCCCACCTCTGCGCTCCCAAGCTGGTGTCAATCGTTAAAAAAAACAAAAACTAAAAAAAACGAAAATCCCAACAAAAACGAAACTCAAAAAAAACAAAAATCGGAAACCCGAAGTCCAAAAATAAATAATAAAATAATTCGAAGTCGAGCACTACCTCTCCCGGTACCGGTCGCGCTCTACGTCACCGCGACTCGGCGACCCTTATTTCGCCGAGGGTCAGCTTCACCAAACCGATCGGGCGCGGTCGCGACGAAATATTATTTCGCCTCGAAATTCTTCCCGTGCTAAATTATTCCCGGTCTGGAAAGCGACGATCTCGGACTCGAGCGCTCGGACACGCAGCGATGACGACACAAAAAAACGTAAACATAAACAAGGTCAAGCGGCGGCGCGATAGACGCGCGCGCGGCCGTTACTCGCCACGCACCTCGAAAATCAGGGCTCTTTTCGCGCAATTTTACCCAAATTCCTTATCCAAAATCTCGGAATACCAATTAATTCGGTCACGAAATTCACGAAACTACCTCGAAAAACGCTCCGCTAATTCTCAGCCAGGTACAAAAAAACAACGCAATAAATTCTCAATTATTCGCTCTCTCGAAATAATTCGCACGGATTAATTTCCCGTAAAAAAAAACGACGACTCTAATCGCAAAACTCTAATTTCCCGGGATAAAAGAAACTACAAAAAAAACGACCGAAAATTTCTGTCCCACGGTTCGATGGTGGGGGCAACCACGTTGGGCGCCAATTTGTTACCGCGCTCGCGAGTTACGAGCCTCAAAACCCGGGCTGGCGACAAAAATCCCCGTCAGCTGGTTTTTCCTTGTCCGGGGCGCCATCCACGCTCTTAGCGTGGCCCAGCTGCGAAGTGGTGGAAATAAAAACGGGGACGAGTTGGTTGGCCGGCTAGCCACAGCCTGCACAATGGTAGAGGGGGCGGTTCGGGAACTCGGGGACGAAATATTCGATCTGGCTCGATTTTACAAAAAAAAAAACAATTCGCGACTCAACAATATTCACCAGTTCGGGCACACCAAAAACAATTTATTGTCCAAAATGATACTCTAAATTTGTCGCGATACAAAAGGCGGCGCCCTACTAAAATCGGGGAACGGTTACTTAATTCGCCGTTCCCGATTTCCTACCCGGCACGAGCAAACAAAAATATTACACAACAAAAATGATGTTAACCGCGATCGCGAGCTAAATTCCGTGACCGGGGACGAAGCCCCGCGCGACAAAGGCCCTACTACGGTCAACCGCTCGACCGACGCAAAACACAATAACCAAAATCAACACCAAAAAAACACAACAATCCGCGATACTCAGTCCGGGCAGAAAGGCCCGCGACGATTCCACAAACGACAAAAAAGAAACCGACGCACCCGGGATGGCCGCGCACAGGCCGACAGCCTCGTGCGCGTGCGACCGATCGCCGGTCGTATCACGAGGCGGCGACAGAAGGTCGCCCGCGAAACTCTCCAACGCCCCCGCGATCGCTCGCACGCACCCTTTTCCCGGGGATTGTTCCGCCCCGGTACGCTTACCAAAACGGCGCCGATCGTCCGCCCTTGAGACCGACCGCTCGCGAGCCGAGGGCACTCTCACCGCGATCTCGAGAATAATATTACGCGCACTCTACGGGTCCTACCGCGATTATTCCCGCACACGACGGATACCCCACGGTCGTCGGGCGGTCGCGAAAAACCAACACCCGCGCACCCGGAGACTGTCACTAAAACCCTGAGGAAACCTCCGAGAGGGACCCTACCTCCAAATTCCTCGTTCCACAATCCAAAAGTCCCGGAAAAGCGTTGGCCTCTGTCCCCGCGACGTCGACGCCAACCTCGCGTTACACCGGCCGGACGAACAATGACTTGTCTCGACGCGCTCGTCTCCCCGTCCCTTCCCCTCGTCACCCGAAATTCCTTAAATTCGCGCGAACTACCGGTCGCGTAGCGCGACACGCGGGACGACGACGCTGTTGACGCGCGGCGGGGGGGGGGGGGGCGGTTTCGCGCGCGAAACTCGAATCGGTAACGCGAGGCGGCGGCGCCGCTGACCCGATTGTTTTACAAGCGAGCAGATAAAGAAGAACAAGGCGCTCTTTCGCAATCGCCGGAGATCCCTGGAAAACACGAGAGACCCTCAAATACTTCGGCGACGCATCGGTTGATGAATTTCACGCGAAGCGCCGAGCAGCACGAGGCCGAGCAGCAGTAGCCCGCCGCGGTGGGGGAAACGACGACGGCGGCGAGGCGCGAAGTCTCGCGCGACAGCAGCTGATCGGCGGCTGTTCGCAGGCGGTCGTAGGGCTCCCCGCTCTCCGTCTCCCTCCCAGCAGTGACTCGTCGCTGGCTCTTCGCGGGCGGCAGGGTCTCTCCGTCCTTCTCTCTCGCGTAGCAACGGCGGAACCCGGGAATTTTCAACTCCCGGGGAATCGGTGACCGTAGCCGACGGCGCTCTCCCTCTCGTCGCAGGGCATCTCGTCAGCGTCGGGTGCATTAAAAAAAACAATAAAAAAAACAGTCAGATCAGTGAGTCCTTTCGTTCGGTGAGAGTGCCCCGGGGAGGATTGTTCGCCGGGTGGCCCGCGAGGTCGGCGATCGACGCAAAGAAGGCAGTACTACAGTGCACTCTTTGTAACGCCCTTAAAAAGCGCGTTACAGTATATGAGTAGAATGAAGGTTTTTGACACATTTACACCGAGCTGTGCTCCCAGAAACGCTCGAAACACGCGACATCACGATTTTAGTGCTGTTCAAAGTTTCGTTCACCACGGCTGTGCCAGACAACTTTTAGCACATGGATCTTGTGTATTTGAGTAGAATGAAGGTTTTTGACACATTCACACCGAGCTGTGCTGTCAGAAACGCTCGAAACACGCGATATCACGATTTTGGTGTTCTTCAATGTTTCGTTCGCCACAGCTGTGCCAGACAACTTTTAACGCATGGATCTTGTGTATTTGAGTAGAATGAAGGTTTTTGACACACTTACACCGAGCTGTGCTCCCAGAAACGCTCGAAACACGCGACATCACGATTTTAGTGCTGTTCAAAGTTTCGTTCACCACGGCTGTGCCAGACAACTTTTAGCACATGGATCTTGTGTATTTGAGTAGAATGAAGGTTTTTGACACATTCACACCGAGCTGTGCTCTCAGAAACGCTCGAAACCCGCGATATCACGATTTTGGTGCTGTTCAATGTTTCGTTCACCACAGCTGTGCCAGACAACTTTTAAAACACGGATCTTGCGTATTTGAGTAGAATGAAGGTTTTTGACACACTTACACCGAGCTGTGCTCTCAGAAACTCTCGAAACATGCGACATCACGATTTTGGTGCTGTCCAAAGTTTCGTTCACCGCAGCTGTGCCAGACAACTTTTAACACATGGATCTTGTGTATTTGAGTAGAATGAAGGTTTTTGACACATTTATACCGAGCTGTGCTCCCAGAAACGCTCGAAACACGCGACATCACGATTTTAGTGCTGTTCAAAGTTTCGTTCACCACGGCTGTGCCAGACAACTTTTAGCACATGGATCTTGTGTATTTGAGTAGAATGAAGGTTTTTGACACATTCACACCGAGCTGTGCTGTCAGAAACGCTCGAAACACGCGATATCTCGATTTTGGTGTTCTTCAATGTTTCGTTCGCCACAGCTGTGCCAGACAACTTTTAACGCATGGATCTTGTGTATTTGAGTAGAATGAAGGTTTTTGACACATTTACACCGAGTTGTGCTCTCAGAAACGCTCGAAAGACGCGATATGACGATTTTGGTGTTCTTCAATGTTTCGTTCGCCACAGCTGTGCCAGAGAACTTTTAATACATGGATCGTGTGTATTTAAGTAGAATGAAGGTTTTTGATACATTTACACCGAGCTGTGCTCTCAGAAACGATCGAAACCCGCGATATCACGATTTTGGTGCTGTTCAATGTTGCGTTCACCACAGCTGTGCCAGACAACTTTTAAAACACGGATCTTGTGTATTTGAGTAGAATGAAGGTTTTTGACACACTTACACCGAGCTGTGCTCCCAGAAACGCTCGAAACACGCGACATCACGATTTTAGTGCTGTTCAAAGTTTCGTTCACCACGGCTGTGCCAGACAACTTTTAGCACATGGATCTTGTGTATTTGAGTAGAATGAAGGTTTTTGACACATTCACACCGAGCTGTGCTGTCAGAAACGCTCGAAACACGCGATATCACGATTTTGGTGTTCTTCAATGTTTCGTTCGCCACAGCTGTGCCAGACAACTTTTAACGCATGCATATTAGGCATTTGAGTAGAATGAAGGTTGTTTACACATTTGCACCGAGCTGTGCTCTCAGAAATGCTCGAAACACGCGATATCACGATTTTGGTGTTCTTCGATGTTTCGTTCGCCTCAGCTGTGCCAGACAACTTTTAACACATGGATCTTGTGTATTTGAGTAGAATGAATTTTTTTTACACTTTTGCACCGAGCTGTGCCCTCAGTAACGCTCGAATCACGCGATATCACGATTTTGGTGCTGTTCATCGTTTCGTTCACCACAGCTGTGCCTGAAAACTTTTAACACATGGATCTTGTGTATTTGAGTAGAATGAAGATTTTTGACGCATTTACACCGAGCTGTGCTCTCAGAAACGCTCGAAACACGCGATATCACGATTTTGGTGTTCTTCGATGTTTCGATCGCCTCAGCTGTGCCAGACAACTTATAACACATGGATTTTGTGTATTTGAGTAGAATGAAGGTTTTTGACACATTTATACCGAGCTGTGCTCTCAGAAACGCTCGAAACACGCGATATCACGATTTTTATGTTCTTCAATGTTTCGTTCGCCACAGCTGTGCCAGACAACTTTTAACGCATGCATATTAGGCATTTGAGTAGAATGAAGGTTTTTTACACTTTTGCACCGAGCTGTGCCCTCAGTAACGCTCGAATCACGCGATATCACGATTTTGGTGCTGTTCATCGTTTCGTTCACCACAGCTGTGCCTGACAACTTTTAACACATGGATCTTGTGTATTTGAGTAGAATGAAGGTTTTTGATACATTTACACCGAGCTGTGCTCTCAGAAACGCTCGAAACACGCGATATCACGATTTTGGGTGTTCTTCAATGTTTCGTTCGCCACAGCTGTGCCAGACAACTTTTAATACATGGATCGTGTGTATTTAAGTAGAATGAAGGTTTTTGACACATTTACACCGAGCTGTGCTCTCAGAAACGCTCGAAACCCGCGATATCACGATCTTGGTGCTGTTCAATGTTTCGTTCACCACAGCTGTGCCAGACAACTTTTAACACATGGATCTTGTGTATTTGAGTAGAATGAAGATTTTTGACACATTTACACCGAGCTGTGCTCTCAGAAACGCTCGAAACACGCGATATCACGATTTTGGTGTTCTTCAATGTTTCGTTCGCCACAGCTGTGCCAGACAACTTTTAACACATGCATATTAGGCATTTGAGTAGAATGAAGGTTTTTTACACTTTTGCACCGAGCTGTGCCCTCAGTAACGCTCGAATCACGCGATATCACGATTTTGGTGCTGTTCATCGTTTCGTTCACCACAGCTGTGCCTGACAACTTTTAACACATGGATCTTGTGTATTTGAGTAGAATGAAGGTTTTTGATACATTTACACCGAGCTGTGCTCTCAGAAACGCTCGAAACACGCGATATCACGATTTTGGGTGTTCTTCAATGTTTCGTTCGCCACAGCTGTGCCAGACAACTTTTAATACATGGATCGTGTGTATTTAAGTAGAATGAAGGTTTTTGACACATTTACACCGAGCTGTGCTCTCAGAAACGCTCGAAACCCGCGATATCACGATCTTGGTGCTGTTCAATTTTTCGTTCACCACAGCTGTGCCAGACAACTTTTAACACATGGATCTTGTGTATTTGAGTAGAATGAAGATTTTTGACACATTTACACCGAGCTGTGCTCTCAGAAACGCTCGAAACACGCGATATCACGATTTTGGTGTTCTTCCATGTTTCGTTCGCCACAGCTGTGCCAGACAACTTTTAACGCATGCATATTAGGCATTTGAGTGGAATGAAGGTTTTTTACACTTTTGGACCGAGCTGTGCCCTCAGTAACGCTCGAATCACGCGATATCACGATTTTTCTGCTGTTCATCGTTTCGTTCACCACAGCTGTGCCTGACAACATTTAACACATGGATCTTGTGTATTTGAGTAGAATGAAGGTTTTTGATACATTTACACCGAGCTGTGCTCTCACAAACGCTCCAAACACGCGATATCACGATTTTGGTGTTCTTCAATGTTTCGTTCGCCACAGCTGTGATAGATAACTTTTAACGCATGCATATTAGGCATTTGAGTGGAATGAAGGTTTTTGACACATTTGCACCGAGCTGTGCTCTCAGAAATACTCGAAACACGCGATATCACGATTTTGGTGTTCTTCGATGTTTCGTTCGTCTCAGCTGTGCCAGACAACTTTTAAGACATGGATCTTGTGTATTTGAGTAGAATGAAGGTTTTTGACACATTTGCACCGAGCTGTGCCCTCAGTAACGCTCGAATCACGCGATATCACGATTTTGGTGCTGTTCATCGTTTCGTTCACCACAGCTGTGCCTGACAACTTTTAACACATGGATCTTGTGTATTTGAGTAGATTGAAGGTTTTTGATACATTTATACCGAGCTGTGCTCTCAGAAACGCTCGAAACACGCGATATCACGATTTTGGTGTTCTTCGATGTTTCGTTCGCCTCAGTTGTGCCAGACAACTTATAACACATTGATTTTGTGTATTTGAGTAGAATGAAGGTTTTTGATACATTTATACCGAGCTGTGCTCTCAGAAACGCTCGAAACACGCGATATCACGATTTTGGTGTTCTTCAATGTTTCGTTCGCCACAGCTGTGCCAGACAACTTTTAACGCATGCATATTAGGCATTTGAGTAGAATGAAGGTTTTTTACACTTTTGCACCGAGCTGTGCCCTCAGTAACGCTCGAATCACGCGATATCACGATTTTGGTGCTGTTCATCGTTTCGTTCACCACTGCTGTGCCTGACAACTTCTAACACATGGATCTTGTGTATTTGAGTAGAATGAAGGTTTTTGATACATTTGCACCGAGCTGTGCTCTCAGAAATACTCGAAACACGCGATATCACGATTTTGGTGTTCTTCGATGTTTCGTTCGCCTCAGCTGTGCCAGACAACTTTTAACACATGGATCTTGTGTATTTGAGTAGAATGAAGGCTTTTGACACATTTACACCGAGTTGTGCTCTCAGAAACGCTCGAAACACGCGATATCACGATTTTGGTGCTGTTCAATGTTTCGTTCACCACAGCTGTGCCAGACAACTTTTAACACATGGATCTTGTGTATTTGAGTAGAATGAAGATTTTTGACACATTTACACCGAGCTGTGCTCTCAGAAACGCTCGATTCACGCGATATCACGATTTTGGTGTTCTTCGATGTTTCGTTCGCCTCAGCTGTGCCAGACAACTTATAACACATGGATTTTGTGTATTTGAGTAGAATGAAGGTTTTTGACACATTTATACCGAGCTGTGCTCTCAGAAACGCTCGAAACACGCGATATCACGATTTTGGTGTTCTTCAATGTTTCGTTCGCCACAGCTGTGCCAGACAACTTTTAACACATGCATATTAGGCATTTGAGTAGAATGAAGGTTTTTTACACTTTTGCACCGAGCTGTGCCCTCAGTAACGCTCGAATCACGCGATATCACGATTTTGGTGCTGTTCATCGTTTCGTTCACCACAGCTGTGCCTGACAACTTTTTACACATGGATCTTGTGTATTTGAGTAGAATGAAGATTTTTGACACATTTACACCGAGCTGTGCTCTCAGAAACGCTCGAAACACGCGATATCACGATTTTGGTGTTCTTCGATGTTTCGTTCGCCTCAGCTGTGCCAGACAACTTATAACACATGGATTTTGTGTATTTGAGTAGAATGAAGGTTTTTGACACATTTATACCGAGCTGTGCTCTCAGAAACGCTCGAAACACGCGATATCACGATTTTGGTGCTGTTCAATGTTTCGTTCACCACAGCTGTGCCAGACAACTTTTAACACATGGATCTTGTGTATTTGAGTAGAATGAAGATTTTTGACACATTTACACCGAGCTGTGCTCTCAGAAACGCTCGAAACACGCGATATCACGATTTTGGTGTTCTTCGATGTTTCGTTCGCCTCAGCTGTGCCAGACAACTTATAACACATGGATTTTGTGTATTTGAGTAGAATGAAGGTTTTTGACACATTTATACCGAGCTGTGCTCTCAGAAACGCTCGAAACACGCGATATCACGATTTTGGTGTTCTTCAATGTTTCGTTCGCCACAGCTGTGCCAGACAACTTTTAACACATGCATATTAGGCATTTGAGTAGAATGAAGGTTTTTTACACTTTTGCACCGAGCTGTGCCCTCAGTAACGCTCGAATCACGCGATATCACGATTTTGGTGCTGTTCATCGTTTCGTTCACCACAGCTGTGCCTGACAACTTTTTACACATGGATCTTGTGTATTTGAGTAGAATGAAGATTTTTGACACATTTACACCGAGCTGTGCTCTCAGAAACGCTCGAAACACGCGATATCACGATTTTGGTGTTCTTCGATGTTTCGTTCGCCTCAGCTGTGCCAGACAACTTATAACACATGGATTTTGTGTATTTGAGTAGAATGAAGGTTTTTGACACATTTATACCGAGCTGTGCTCTCAGAAACGCTCGAAACACGCGATATCACGATTTTGGTGCTGTTCAATGTTTCGTTCACCACAGCTGTGCCAGACAACTTTTAACACATGGATCTTGTGTATTTGAGTAGAATGAAGATTTTTGACACATTTACACCGAGCTGTGCTCTCAGAAACGCTCGAAACACGCGATATCATGATTTTGGTGTTCTTCAGTGTTTCGTTCGCGACAGCTGTGCCAGACAACTTTTAACGCATGGATCTTGTGTACTTGAGTAGAATGAAGGTTTTTGACACATTTACACCGAGTTGTGCTCTCACAAACGCTCGAAACACGCGATATCACGATTTTGGTGTTCTTCAATGTTTCGTTCGATACAGGTGTGCCAGACAACTTTTAACACATGGATCTTGTGTATTTAAGTAGAATGAAGGTTTTTGACACATTTGCACCGAGCTGTGCCCTCAGTAACGCTCGAATCACGCGATATCACGATTTTGGTGTTCTTCAATGTTTCGTTTGCCACAGCTGTGCCAGACAACTTTTAACGCATGCATATTAGGCATTTGAGTAGAATGAAGGTTTTTGACACACTTACACCGAGCTGTGCTCTCAGAAACTCTCGAAACATGCGACATCACGATTTTGGTGCTGTTCAAAGTTTCGTTCACCACGGCTGTGCCAGACAACCTTTAACACATGGATCTTGTGTATTTGAGTAGAGTGAAGCTTTTTGACACATTCACACCGAGCTGTGCTGTCAGAAACGCTCGAAACACGCGATATCACGATTTTGGTGTTCTTCAATGTTTCGTTCACCACAGCTGTGATAGATAACTTTTAACGCATGCATATTAGGCATTTGAGTGGAATGAAGGTTTTTGACACATTTGCACCGAGCTGTGCTCTCAGAAATGCTCGAAACACGCGATATCACGATTTTGGTGTTCTTCGATGTTTCGTTCGCCTCAGCTGTGGCAGACAACTTTTAACACATGGATCTTGTGTATTTGAGTAGAATGAAGATTTTTGACACATTTATACCGAGCTGTGCTCTCAGAAACGCTCGAAACACGCGATATCACGATTTTGGTGTTCTTCCATGTTTCGTTCGCCACAGCTGTGCCAGACAACTTTTAACGCATGCATATTAGGCATTTGAGTGGAATGAATGTTTTTTACACTTTTGCACCGAGCTGTGCCCTCAGTAACGCTCGAATCACGCGATATCACGATTTTGGTGCTGTTCATCGTTTCGTTCACCACAGCTGTGCCTGACAACTTTTAACACATGGATCTTGTGTATTTGAGTAGAATGAAGATTTTGGACACATTTACACCGAGCTGTGCTCTCAGAAACGCTCGAAACACGCGCTATCACGATTTTGGTGTTCTTCAGTGTTTCGTTCGCCACAGCTGTGCCAGACAACTTTCAACGCATGGATCTTGTGTATTTGAGTAGAATGAAGGTTTTTGACACATTTACACCGAGTTGTGCTCTCAGAAACGCTCGACACACGCGATATCACGATTTTGGTGTTCTTCAATGTTTCGTTCGCCACAGCTGTGATAGATAACTTTTAACGCATGCATATTAGGCATTTGAGTGGAATGAAGGTTTTTGACACATTTGCACCGAGCTGTGCTCTCAGAAATGCTCGAAACACGCGATATCACGATTTTGGTGTTCTTCGATGTTTCGTTCGCCTCAGCTGTGGCAGACAACTTTTAACACATGGATCTTGTGTATTTGAGTAGAATGAAGGTTTTTGACACATTTATACCGAGCTGTGCTCTCAGAAACGCTCGAAACACGCTATATCACGATTTATGTGTTCTTCAATGTTTCGTTCGCCACACCTATGCGAGACAACTTTTAACGCATGCATATTAGGCATTTGAGTAGAATGAAGGTTTTTTACACTTTTGCACCGAGCTGTGCCCTCAGTAACGCTCGAATGACGCGATATCACGATTTTGGTGCTGTTCATCGTTTCGTTCACCACTGCTGTGCCTGACAACTTCTAACACATGGATCTTGTGTATTTGAGTAGAATGAAGGTTTTTGATACATTTACACCGAGCTGTGCTCTCAGAAACGCTCGAAACACGCGATATCACGATTTTGGGTGTTCTTCAATGTTTCGTTCGCCACAGCTGTGCCAGACAACTTTTAATACATGGATCGTGTGTATTTAAGTAGAATGAAGGTTTTTGACACATTTACACCGAGCTGTGCTCTCAGAAACGCTCGAAACCCGCGATATCACGATCTTGGTGCTGTTCAATGTTTCGTTCACCACAGCTGTGCCAGACAACTTTTAACACATGGATCTTGTGTATTTGAGTAGAATGAAGATTTTTGACACATTTACACCGAGCTGTGCTCTCACAAACGCTCCAATCACGCGATATCACGATTTTGGTGCTGTTCATCGTTTCGTTCACCACAGCTGTGCCTGACAACTTTTAACACATGGATCTTGTGTATTTGAGTAGATTGAAGGTTTTTGATACATTTATACCGAGCTGTGCTCTCAGAAACGCTCGAAACACGCGATATCACGATTTTGGTGTTCTTCGATGTTTCGTTCGCCTCAGTTGTGCCAGACAACTTATAACACATTGATTTTGTGTATTTGAGTAGAATGAAGGTTTTTGATACATTTATACCGAGCTGTGCTCTCAGAAACGCTCGAAACACGCGATATCACGATTTCGGTGTTCTTCAATGTTTCGTTCGCCACAGCTGTGATAGATAACTTTTAACGCATGCATATTAGGCATTTGAGTGGAATGAAGGTTTTTGACACATTTGCACCGAGCTGTGCTCTCAGAAATGCTCGAAACACGCGATATCACGATTTTGGTGTTCTTCGATGTTTCGTTCGCCTCAGCTGTGCCAGACAAATTTTAACACATGGATATTGTGTATTTGAGTAGAATGAAGGTTTTTGACACATTTGCACCGAGCTGTGCCCTCAGTAACGCTCGAATCACGCGATATCACGATTTTGGTGCTGTTCATCGTTTCGTTCACCACAGCTGTGCCTGACAACTTTTAACACATGGATCTTGTGTATTTGAGTAGAATGAAGATTTTGGACACATTTACACCGAGCTGTGCTCTCAGAAACGCTCGAAACACGCGCTATCACGATTTTGGTGTTCTTCAGTGTTTCGTTCGCCACAGCTGTGCCAGACAACTTTTAACGCATGGATCTTGTGTATTTGAGTAGAATGAAGGTTTTTGACACATTTACACCGAGTTGTGCTCTCAGAAACGCTCGACACACGCGATATCACGATTTTGGTGTTCTTCAATGTTTCGTTCGCCACAGCTGTGATAGATAACTTTTAACGCATGCATATTAGGCATTTGAGTGGAATGAAGGTTTTTGACACATTTGCACCGAGCTGTGCTCTCAGAAATGCTCGAAACACGCGATATCACGATTTTGGTGTTCTTCAATGTTTCGTTCACCACAGCTGTGATAGATAACTTTTAACGCATGCATATTAGGCATTTGAGTGGAATGAAGGTTTTTGACACATTTGCACCGAGCTGTGCTCTCAGAAATGCCCGAAACACGCGATATCACGATTTTGGTGTTCTTCGATGTTTCGTTCGCCTCAGCTGTGGCAGACAACTTTTAACACATGGATCTTGTGTACTTGAGTAGAATGAAGGTTTTTGACACATTTATACCGAGCTGTGCTCTCAGAAACGCTCGAAACACGCTATATCACGATTTTGGTGTTCTTCAATCTTTCGTTCGCCACACCTATGCCAGACAACTTTTAACGCATGCATATTAGGCATTTGAGTAGAATGAAGGTTTTTTACACTTTTGCACCGAGCTGTGCCCTCAGTAACGCTCGAATGACGCGATATCACGATTTTGGTGCTGTTCATCGTTTCGTTCACCACTGCTGTGCCTGACAACTTCTAACACATGGATCTTGTGTATTTGAGTAGAATGAAGGTTTTTGATCCATTTACACCGAGCTGTGCTCTCAGAAACGCTCCAAACACGCGATATCACGATTTTGGTGTTCTTCAATGTTTCGTTCGCCACAGCTGTGATAGATAACTTTTAACGCATGCATATTAGGCATTTGAGTGGAATGAAGGTTTTTGACACATTTGCACCGAGCTGTGCTCTCAGAAATACTCGAAACACGCGATATCACGATTTTGGTGTTCTTCGATGTTTCGTTCGCCTCAGCTGTGCCAGACAACTTTTAAGACATGGATCTTGTGTATTTGAGTAGAATGAAGGTTTTTGACACATTTGCACCGAGCTGTGCCCTCAGTAACGCTCGAATCACGCGATATCACGATTTTGGTGCTGTTCATCGTTTCGTTCACCACAGCTGTGCCTGACAACTTTTAACACATGGATCTTGTGTATTTGAGTAGAATGAAGGTTTTTGATACATTTATACCGAGCTGTGCTCTCAGAAACGCTCGAAACACGCGATATCACGATTTTGGTGTTCTTCGATGTTTCGTTCGCCTCAGTTGTGCCAGACAACTTCTAACACATGGATCTTGTGTATTTGAGTAGAATGAAGGTTTTTGATACATTTACACCGAGCTGTGCTCTCAGAAACGCTCGAAACACGCGATATCACGATTTTGGTGTTCTTCAATGTTTCGTTCGCCACAGCTGTGCCAGACAACTTTTAATACATGGATCGTGTGTATTTAAGTAGAATGAAGATTTTTGACACATTTACACCGAGCTGTGCTCTCAGAAACGCTCGAAACATGCGATATCACGATTTTGGTGTTCTTCCATGTTTCGTTCGCCACAGCTGTGCCAGACAACTTTTAACGCATGCATATTAGGCATTTGAGTGGAATGAATTTTTTTTACACTTTTGCACCGAGCTGTGCCCTCAGTAACGCTCGAATCACGCGATATCACGATTTTGGTGCTGTTCATCGTTTCGTTCACCACAGCTGTGCCTGACAACTTTTAACACATGGATCTTGTGTATTTGAGTAGAATGAAGGTTTTTGATACATTTACACCGAGCTGTGCTCTCAGAAACGCTCCAAACACGCGATATCACGATTTTGGTGTTCTTCAATGTTTCGTTCGCCACAGCTGTGATAGATAACTTTTAACGCATGCATATTAGGCATTTGAGTGGAATGAAGGTTTTTGACACATTTGCACCGAGCTGTGCTCTCAGAAATGCTCGAAACACGCGATATCACGATTTTGGTGTTCTTCGATGTTTCGTTCGCCTCAGCTGTGCCAGACAACTTTTAACACATGGATCTTGTGTATTTGAGTAGAATGAAGGTTTTTGACACATTTATACCGAGCTGTGCTCTCAGAAACGCTCGAAACACGCGATATCACGATTTTGGTGTTCTTCAATGTTTCGTTCGCCACAGCTGTGCCAGACAACTTTTAACGCATGCATATTAGGCATTTGAGTAGAATGAAGGTTTTTTACACTTTTGCACCGAGCTGTGCCCTCAGTAACGCTCGAATCACGCGATTTCACGATTTTGGTGCTGTTCATCGTTTCGTTCACCACAGCTGTGCCTGACAACTTTTAACACATGGATCTTGTGTATTTGAGTAGAATGAAGGTTTTTGATACATTTACACCGAGCTGTGCTCTCAGAAACGCTCGAAACACGCGCTATCACGATTTTGGTGTTCTTCAGTGTTTCGTTCGAAACAGCTGTGCCAGACAACTTTTAACGCATGGATCTTGTGTATTTGAGTAGAATGATGATTTTTGACACATTTACACCGAGTTGTGCTCTCAGAAACGCTCGACACACGCGATATCACGATTTTGGTGTTCTTCAATGTTTCGTTCGCCACAGCTGTGCCAGACAACTTTTAATACATGGATCGTGTGTATTTAAGTAGAATGAAGGTTTTTGACACATTTACACCGAGCTGCGCTCTCAGAAACGCTCGAAACCCGCGATATCACGATTTTGGTGCTGTTCAATGTTTCGTTCACCACAGCTGTGCCAGATAACTTTTAACACATGGATCTTGTGTATTTGAGTAGAATGAAGATTTTTGACACATTTACACCGAGCTATGCTCTCAGAAACGCTCGAAACACGCGATATCATGATTTTGGTGTTCTCCAGTGTTTCGTTCGCGACAGCTGTGCCAGACCTTGGGGAGGGGAAATATAAGGCCCTTGGGGAGGGGAATTCTGTGACGGGATTTTTCGCCCCGCCACCTCCGCAGAGTGTGAACGGGGAGGAGCGCCGGATTTACGGCGCTTTGGGTCGGTGCTCGTCGCTCCGGGATTCGGTGTCCAGCCGGAAGCTGTGGTTATCTGGGCTACGTGTTTCGGCTCTCTAGGCTAACTCGCGATACTTCAATTAATTAATTATAATTTTTTGTAAACCCCTTTTATTTTATTAAATAGAATAATTTTGCGTTTGACATTACGTTCGTGCGACCATTTGCGTCCCCTTTTACCACCGGAATCTCGCCCCAACGGACCAACAACAACGATGATCGCCCCGCTCGCCAGCCGCTGCCGCCGTCCGCGCGTCCATCGCTCGTGCGTGTCCACTACCGCCGCTCTCTATTCGGCTATCTGGATCCCTACCACAAGGGTCGACGATCTATTTGTTTTTTTGAGCCTTTTGTTATATTTTGTTTTTGAATTATGGTCAGTCCTCCGATTTTGGGCTTTGGGCTCTGTTTTAACGGAGCCGCAGGCGAGCACCGAACATCGGTGTTCGCGGACCTGGATGCCAGGGGAGAGCGTGGAGAAACGACCAAAATATTAATGTGTCACCCGCCTCCCCACACGACTTCCCAGCCTGGCGCTGGACCATCCCAGCCGGAATGCGGATTGTCGCGGACCGGCCACCCCGACGCCCCAATAAGAAAGGGGCCAGGAACCACGGCGTTTGAGTTCAATTGCAGCGTTGCACTCCGTAGTTGTGGGGCCAAAATCGTCGACGCATCGGAGGCCTCGATTTCCGACGTGAGGGCCCCCGCACTCTCTCGTCGTGGCCACTGGTTCCGAGGGGAAGACGTCCGTATTCCCGCGATCTCAGCTGCTGCTCGAGATCGGAGAAAAAGCCCGGGGCGTAGTGGACACCCCGCACGACAAACACTCGAGCCCCGGTTGAGAACAACGTGACCGGGGTGCATTGGTGGCGCGATCCACTTTGAATCGCGCGCCGCCGTGCGCGCAGTGTTGCGCAGACGCGGCCGCGGAAGCCGCCGAGAGGATCGATGCGCCAATCACGCGCGGACGCGCGAGGTAGCCGGCGAGTGAGCGGGGTGGGGAGAAGCGATCGAGGCGCGGCGGACAAGCTCGAGCCTTCTTCTCCGCTGGACATCCGAAGGCAACGGACATCGACATCGACCCGACGATCGAGTGACGCCGCACCCACGGACATCGAGAAACACGGAGATTTCGGTGAGCCCTGGCCCTTTATTACATCCCGTGACGACGAGAGTCGCTCGGCCGTACGTGCTGGACGTCCACGTAAGTTTTTTGGAGTGATTTGCGAATTTTTGAGTGTAATGAACGTGGACGGCGGGCCGTGCGGCCACTCGGCTTCGCGCCGGGCGCGAGCGGCTCTCGTCCAACCGTTGGTCGACGCCATTTGGGGTTATTAGTGCCGCGTTCGTTCTTGCGGTTAAGTGCGCGATCCCGGGGAGTATTGGTGGCCCACGCGAGGTGTTTCAGGTAGTTTTCGGTTTTGCGTTCGATGTTTTTTTTTGTCTACCCTCGCGTGTGGCCGCCGACCCGGGTCTTCGCGAGTAGTTTTATTCAGATTATTATTTTGGTCGCTTCTCGACAATCGCATCAATTCACGAGGCTAAGTAATCGAGCCGGTTATGAGTGTTCGCGTAAAATTCCGTTCCGGCTACTTTTGTTTCGGATTTCGCCGGCCGGCTTGTCGCACGCTCGAGGTCGCGCGGCTCGCGCGGTGTTTACGTTCCGCGCGTGTTCGGACTCGCGCTATCTCGCCTCTCCCCTTTTTCTTTGTCTCCCCGATGTATTTCGCGGAAGCGTCGAGCCCAAGCTACCTTCCTAGTATTAAGTACGCCCGTTATTTTTCGTCGTAATATTTCTTGGTACTTTTGTAATATAAATTGAATAATTATTTTATCGCGCTCTCACGATCGCAGTACTTCTCGACTCGAGCCTCCCCGGTGTTACCTTCCGCCTAAGACTGGGCGGTCACCGGTCATTATCATTATTATTATTATTTTCGTTGCCGAACGTTGAGCGTCTTGTTCCTCCATTTTTCATCGAATATTTGCGCCGCGTTGTTTGCGTTTTAAGCTCAGTTTGTTTTGGCCCGTAGTTCTTTTTGGTTACTTTTCCCGTTCGGCGGTCATATTACCTAAACTCTGTTAATCGAGTCCCTAAAGCGAGAATGGCTATCTGACCGATAATCAACGGTAGTTCCATTTACGATTTTGATTACGATTGTATTATTTCAAATTGTATTATTTCAAATTGTATTATTTCAAATTGCCTTATTCTAAATTGTATTATTTCAAATTGTATTATTTCAAATTGTATTATTTCAAATTGCCTTATTCTAAATTGTATTATTTCAAATTGTATTATTTCCAATTGTATTATTTCAAATCGTATTATTTCGAATTATTAGTACTTTTGAACAATGATATGACGCTTCCTGTTTCCATTATTATTCTTTCTATTGTATCGAGTCGAGGCTACCTAGGGGATTAATTGTCAACCACACTTGTTAACCACCACTGCATTTCGGCTAACTACCGGGAGCAGTCCGTTAATTATTTCAATAAACCAATTTTTACCCGAATTCAAATTGTGTCCCTCAATTTTTGCGAACCGCCCCTCTATCAATTTCAGCTCGCGGAGCCTGAGTTAGTCGCGTGCCTTAGCGCTTCTTGCCGCGCCCGCTCGCGTTACGGGTCGGGCCTGCCGTATCGACGGCGAAATCAAGTCGGGGCTTTCCCGGCGGTACCTCGGTACCTGGCGCCCAGCTGTCGGTGTGGTCGGCCCAACTCATTGGGGACTTCGGGTAACGTATTAAGAATAATTGGTATTTGAGGCAAATATGGCTGTTTATATTTTTGGGTATTTTATCGGATCCGGGCGTGTAGCAGGAGGGAGCCGGGGTTGTGAGCTCCCCTCACCAAGGGAAATTCCTCACACTACACATTACCAATTCAACACATCACCAATTCACCACATCACCAATTCAACACATCACCAATTCACCACATTAACAATTCAACACATCACCGACTCTACACATCACCAACTCAACACCGAATTAATGTGCGTTGATAAAGTAGGAACGACTATACTTTTGATCGACTGAACCAACAAAGTCGTGTGACTTTTGTATATTGTAACGAGTCCCTGTCCTCTCCGTATTTTTCCGCGGACTCTATACCGCCGACCCACTTACGCACTCCAGAGTTCAATATTCCCTATCTCGCGGCTCAGCCCGTCGCGCATATCTAATCACCGCCGTTTCCCAAAACGCAGTTATCCATAGCTGCATTCCATCCGGTCACTTGCGTCACCTACGTGACTATTTACCCAAATTCCTTTTCTACGGCCCTTTTTACTACCTCTCTCCCACAGATAACTTCTTAAGGCGCAATTGGCTAGTTCATTGCCCTCCGCGGAATTCGGTCACATGTGTGCCTGTTTTCCCGTCGAACTTTCCAGACTCTTCCCCAAAATCCTTCCCCACTATCATCATTTTCCCACAGTTCACTCCCATATAACCGCCTCCCGCGTTACCTCTTTAGTCAGTAGTCATCGAAGCTCTGCGCGACATTGTTACGCTGTCAAATTTGTACGAGAATAAAGTCTTTGAGGATCACCCGTAGTGTCTACCTCGTTTCGCCCTTCCAAATACCGCGCTTCGTAGCCGAGTTTGCCATTCCTTCCTAAAAATCCTGCTGTTTCTCCGTCAGCGACGTCACAATATATAAAGTATAGTCATTCCTACTTTACCGACGCACGTTAATTCGGTGTTGAGTTGGTGATGTGTAGAATCGGTGATCTGTTGAATTGGGGCTGTGGTGAATCGGGGCGTGTAGAGTCTCGCCGTGGTGAATTCAGCGCATGTACAGTCTCGCCGTGGAGAGTTTTGCTCGTGTACAGTCTCGCCGTTGTGAGTTTGGTCCGTGACAGTTATAGTGCTGTGAATCGGGGATTTGTGAATTGGGGATTTGTGAATTGGGGATTTGTGAATTGGGGATTTGTGAATTGGGGATTTGTGAATTGGGGATTTGTGAATTGGGGATTTGTGAATTGGGGATTTGTGAATTGGGGATTTGTGAATTGGGGATTTGTGAATTGGGGATTTGTGAATTGGGGATTTGTGAATTGGGGATTTGTGAATTGGGGATTTGTGAATTGGGGATTTGTGAATTGGGGATTTGTGAATTGGGGATTTGTGAATTGGGGATTTGTGAATTGGGGATTTGTGAATTGGGGATTTGTGAATTGGGGATTTGTGAATTGGGGATTTGTGAATTGGGGATTTGTGAATTGGGGATTTGTGAATTGGGGATTTGTGAATTGGGGATTTGTGAATTGGGGATTTGTGAATTGGGGATTTGTGAATTGGGGATTTGTGAATTGGGGATTTGTGAATTGGGGATTTGTGAATTGGGGATTTGTGAATTGGGGATTTGTGAATTGGGGATTTGTGAATTGGGGATTTGTGAATTGGGGATTTGTGAATTGGGGATTTGTGAATTGGGGATTTGTGAATTGGGGATTTGTGAATTGAGGATTTGTGAATTGGGGATTTGTGAACTGGGGATTTGTGAATTGGGGATGTGTTGAATTGGTGATGTGTTGTGTAGTGATATTTTCCAATTTCTTAAAATAAAACGACCAAACACCACAAGCTAAAGCCGGTGGATTTTCCCCTTTATTTTTTTAATGGGCGCCGGGGAAAATCTACAATGTTGATCGGCCAAGCTGCTATTTGCCTGACTAGCCGCAGCCTTAGGTTTGGCAGAGTGGCTGGATTCTGCCACCGGTCTCGGGAGTCAAAATAAATTACGAAAATCAAATATAATTAGCTGGAGTCTCGCAAGTAATTTATTACCGGGTTAATGATAGAAAAACAATAAAGGTCTGATTGCAAAATTCATTAAACGACTTCCCGCTGTTCACAATCGGTGGGCCTCGATCCGCCCGCGAGTTACCGCACGCCACGGCTCTCGCCACTCACACACACAAACTAGCACATTAGAGAGCGTGACGAAAAATGAAAATATTAATTTCAATTAACAGAAGAACCCGTAAGGGAAAAGCACGCATCGCAACGCGGTCATCCCGTCTCTCTCTCACACACACTAAACGCGTCCCGGGAAACGGACGTCACACTCGAAGTTTCTAACAGTCGATGCACAATAATACGCGCCACTCACACACTCTCCGCGGAAAAATACGGCTGCTCAGTCCGCCGCGTAAGAAATTAACCACGAGCCACACGCACACCGAGCATCGGTCCGGTCCCGCGCGCAACAAATAAGACGACACAAAATAAACAGTACAAAAGAATAATGGCAAATTTCCCGAGTTCTTCCGGACGGGAGCAGGACTTTTCGGCGCGTCCGTTTCGGCGCGACCGTTTTGGCGCGACCATTTCGGCGCGAGCTATTTTGGTGCCGAGACGTTTCGGCGCAAGCGCGTTTCGGCGCGAACGTTTCGGCGCCAAGTTCATTCGGCGCTTAGACATTTCGGCTCCAAGCTCATTCGGCGTCAGGCTGTTTCGGCGCTTAGATGTTTCGGCACTTAGGTATTTTGGCGCTTAGATGTTTTGGCGCCAGCCTGTTTCGGCGCTTAGACTGTTTGGCGCCAGGATCTGTCGGCGCTGCTCTCTTTCTCCTGATACTTTACTTTTCTTTATTTTACTTTATTTTACTTTACTTTACTTTACTTTACTTTACTTTAGTGTACTTTATTTTACTTTACTTTACTTTACTTTACTTTACTTTACTTTACTTTACTTTACTTTACTTTACTTTACTTTATTTTACTTTACTTTACTTTACTTTACTTTACTTTAGTGTACTTTATTTTACTTTATTTGGTATTTTTGTTTCCTTTTCTTATTTTATTTTACTTCGTATGTAGGTTTAACCGGGGCTGCGATTTAAGCAGCTCTGGTTGTCGCCGTGTCTATTTAGGAAAACAAATTTGGAAAATATTTTGCCGAGAGACTTTTAGTTGCGGAGCTGTAGCAATAGTCTTTATGTCTTACACTGGGTATAGTGCTGAAACTAGTCAGGTTTCCAAGAATGTAAACACTGCGCCAAAACATAAAGAGTACGATATCGAGTTATATACATCGAGTGATTTTTGGAGTCCCACGACCTCGAGTTTTCTATTTTCTGTTGACATTGCCAGTCGCGTATTCGCATTTGTAGCGTAAGCATCTGCGTTTGACGATGGTACCTTCGAATAAAATAATAAAATCGAAACGCGATCGTGATAAGTATGTTCATCATGGGCATGAATATGTATTCGATAAAGAAAGTTGTAGTGGAACGAAACGTTTTTGGCGGTGCTACCTCAAATCAGATGGCTGTAAAGCTCGGCTACACACGTGTGTTTCTACTGGCGAAGTACGATATTTTTAAATTATGTATTTTTGTTTAATGTGTTAATTCGCACTCTTTCGTGTATCATATTGTTTTTTCGTGTGTTGTATGTAAGTGATGCGATCCTAAAATCGAAGTTTTACATTTGCTTTAAAAATTCGGAGCTTTCCTACAATTATTCGAGTGTTTCGGACGCGCACCCGCACAACAATGTACGAAAGTGTGCGACTATCAGTTTTTTTTCATAGCGTTATTTTTCATACATACATTCTTATATTTCTTTGATCTCTAATTTGACGATTACTTTGTTTGTATTAAAGGTTCTGTTGACCTTGAATGAACACAGCCATGGCAGTAATGCAAGTCATGTAGAGGTGGAGGAAACAAAAAATGCCTTAAAACGGAGAGCAGTTGAAAGTGTGGAAACACCCGCACAATTGATATCGAGTGTGTTAGTGGACACCTCTGTTGCAGCTAAGGGACAATTACCGAGCAAAACTTCTCTCAAGAAAATCATACAACGGAAGCGTAATCAAGTTCAAGCCGTACTACCATCGCCAGTAGACTTGAGATCTCTAGAAATTCCGGACTCTTACAAGACGTATGAGGCATCAAAGGATGAAAAAATTAAATTTATTTTGGCTGACACTGGTAATGACGATGATCGAATATTGTTGTTCGGTAGAGAAGATGCAAAGGAGTGGAGCCACTTTATGAAGAAGGCTTATATTGATGGCTCATTCAAAATAGCTCCACCGCTATTCTCACAAGTGTTTGCGATTCTCGTGCAGCGTGAAGATTTTGTTTTTCCGGTACTCTACGCTCTTTTGCCGAATAAACGTCAGGAAACGTACTCAAGGCTCTTTGGCATAATTAAAACGGTATGGCCAAATTTCGAGCCTGAAAGCATTGCGACCGACTACGAGATAGCGATAATTAACGCTGTGATTGAGAACTTCCCATCAGTGGACATTCATGGTTGTCTCTTTCATCTCACGCAAAACATTAAGAAAAAATTGGGAAGAGACCATTTGTTATCTCAGTACAACAGTGATGCTGACTTTGCTCTGAAAGCACGTATGATCCCAGCTTTGGCTTTTGTACCTGTCGAGCATCTGGACGAAGCTCTTCAACGCTTGTACAATCATCTGCCCGAGATTCTGCAGAAAGTTCTGGAGTGGTTTGAGGTGTGCTAAACGGCAAAATTATTTTTTTGAAGATATTTTATTACAATATTAAAATTACCTAGCTCAATTAAAAAAAAAGTTCAAACGTCATAAAATTAATCAACTAATCGCTTGACTGGGTTTAATTTCATATAATTTCATCAGATTTTATTGTATACTTTTTTTCTATTTGCCTGATCAATGATATTAATTACTTGACTGGTTGATAATGAATTTGGTTATTGTTCTGTTAGCTTATGCTTATTGCTTTGCCTGCATGTTTGCTTTTTATGTTGCATAGGATAATTATATTGGACGACCCAACCGAGACGATACTCGGAAGAAACCACTTTTCGCCCCAAATATATGGTCAGTGTACGAGAGAGTGTTGTCTGGCGATAACCGCACCAATAATTATGCGGAAGCAGCACATCGAGCGCTTCAGTTAGAGCTCGACGTTCAACATCCGTCGATATGGAAATTTATCGATGGATTGAGATCCGTACAGACAAGTAAGGACGCTCACTATGCAACGTTTTTGACGGGAATTGAGCCACCATACAAAAGGAAGAAGTATCAAGAGGCTGATGCTAGAATTGCCGAGAACGTACGCAAATTCGCCAAAAGAACAATGATCGAATACTTGACTGGTATTGCGCAGAACTTTCTGTTGCCATGAATACCGGGCTTGCGCCGCTGCTTTGCACTCATTGTACTCCTTTGCTTTCCTTTGGTCATATGTGTAATTGTGTGTAATTGTGTAAAGAAGTCAAAACGATGTAGAGAAATTCAAAGAAGAGAATAAAACAAGGCGTGCGCGATCGTATTGATAAAAACAAAGTGTAAATAGATTAAAAGTAGATTCGGTAAAGATGAATTATATGTATAATGTATTATGATTTATTTTTTGATTTGATGTACTGGCTAGTTTCTATTTTTTATTTAATTCTTGTAACGAATAGATCTTATTTATTTTCTTAATTGTCATTCTGTTAAAAAGCGGGTGTTCTGCTGGTGTTAATGAAATAAAAAATTCAATCATTATTACAAATTGTCGTAATTTTTGTATAGGCGTTTAACATTGGGCGAATAAATTACCACGGGTGTGTCACTGCCTTTTAAAAAGCATTTGAATAAAAAAGTCTGAGCGCTGAAACAGTCTGGCTCCGAAATGTGTAAGCGCCGAAAGATCTTGGCGCCAAACTGTCTAGGCGCCGAAAAAACCTGGCGCCAAAATGTCCAAGCGCCAAAACAGCCTGACGCCAAAACAGCCTGACGCCAAAACAGCCTGGCGCCAAAACAGTATGGCGCCAAAATTGCCAGTCGCCGAAACGGTCGCGCCGAAAAGCACTTGCGCCGAAACGTCTCGGCGTCAAAATGGTTCGCGCCGAAACGGTCGCGCCGAAACGGCAGCGCCGAAACGGCAGCGCCGAAAAGTAGTGTACCCCTTCCGGACATTCCCGCGAGGTTAATCCTAAAGATTGAACGGTCGCTTCCCCGGGTTGACTCGCGACGCGCCCAGAAGGGGAAAGGGGAAAATGCTCGCGCGTAAAACAATTCGACAAAATATATCGCGTCGCGCAATTCCCTCACGCGCTAACGCCCGTACCAGACCCGGGAGAACCGCCGCCCCGACCGAGACGATATTCACGAGTGAAATAATTATCAATTACCAATCATTTGGAAAATTATATAAAAGAAAACGCGGCCAAGCGACGAAGCTCACCTCGCACCTCTGCCGGGCTTTCCGTCCCCGTAATTCTGCGGGACTTCGCTCGCGCGCTATCTCCCTCTCGTCCCTCGCCTCGAAATCCGGGTCGATGTCCGACAGCTCGCCAAAGTCCACGCGACTCGTCGGTTCCTCGGAAAATGCCACGAGATCTGTCGCTCGCGGAGACACGAGGCCTCTAATCGCCTCCCCATGCTAATGACCGGACGGCGGTCAGGCGGCCAACCCTGATCTTCCCGCAACTCGGTCGATGGCTAGACGCAGCTCATCGATCGCGCTATCGATGGCACCCTTGGCGCGCGCGATATGAATTTCGCCGAGTCTCGGCGTACAGCGGCGGGAGGGGCGTCGAGAGCCTCGGCTGCGACGAAGCGACGGTGACGTTTGTCTTGCTGCGTAGATAAATTTCTCGGCGACGACGGCATTGCTGCGAGTCGCGCAGAGCGGGAGGTTCGATGCGACGTCGGCGATTCCTGCGACGATCGGGCGTGTCCTTGAGGCGCAGCTCCGCTCGTCGCTCGGCGAATATAATTGTCGAAAAATATAAAATAATAAAAGAAAAATTAGGACATATGTCGGAGATTACATTCGCCCCTACGGATCTGTCGGGGTCGACGAGCCGCGCGGACCAGGGCCGAGCTTTAATTTTTACGCGAAATTTTCCCGCGTTAAAGTTGAATTGGTGATGTGTTGAATTGGTGATATGTTGAATTGGTGATGTGTTGAATTGGTGATGTGTTGAATTGGTGATGTGTTGAATTGGTGATGTGTTGAATTGGTGATGTGTTGAATTGGTGATGTGTTGAATTGGTGATGTGTTGAATTGGTGATGTGTTGAATTGGTGATGTGTTGAATTAGTGATGTGTTGAATTGGTGATGTGTTGAATTGGTGATGTGTTGAATTGGTGATGTGTTGAATAGGTGATGTTTTGAATTGGTGATGTGTAGAATTGGTAATGTGTTGAATTGAGCCTTGTGTAGAATTGGTGATGTGTTGAATGGGTGGTGTAGAGTTGGTGATGTGTAGAATTGGGTTCTGTAGAACCGCTGTATTGCCTCAAGGTAAGGCGACACCTACTCAGTCGGTAATAAAAAAACTGTAAACAATCGAAAACGTAGTGAAACACACATTAAGATCGAAGCCGAGCGTTTATAGGCACGAAAAATGTTCGCACTGCGGAGACAGCGTTGCAAACATTGCTTCGAAGTCGACAGAGTCCGATGAAAGCATGTCGACAGAGGTTTATATTCTGGACTGAACGAGAACGGCGACGTCTCTCTGATCGTCGGATACAGCCTAATGATGTCCTCGACTTTACCCGGGTAACCGAAGAGCGTTTGCATCTGATCCTTGGTCGCTCATTCCCCGCAAAATAGGCCGTGGCTCTTCTCCTCGTCGTCGACGTCGTCCCCCGGGTAACGAACTTTGGTAGAACGGCGAACGTCGACATCGATAAACAGATGGACGTTAGGTTCATTGATTGATGTGAACGTACCATGGCAGCGATACATCACGCCGTTCACAAAAGCCTTGAACGCCAATACAGACTGTAAAGCTTGAAAACCTTTCCGTACAATATTTCGTCGAATCTTGTGATTCGGCGAAATCGAAGCAATGTTTGCAACGCTGTCTCCGCAGTGCGAAGAATTTTCGCGCCTACAAACGCTCGGCTTCGATTTTAATGTGTGTTTCACTACGTTTTCAATTGTTTACAGTTTTTTTATTACCGAGTGAGTAGGTGTCGCTTCACCTTGACCTCGTTGAGCCAAATCGTTTCAAAAATACCTTTTTTACCGACCATAAACCTTTGTCCACATGCTTTCATCGGACTCTGTCGACTGGAATTTCATTTGATTCATTTCTCTCGAAAACTAAGCATCTCCAAACGTTTTAATTGCATTATTCGTAATCGCCAAACGATTCCGCATCGAATGAGCCCTAGTAGAGTCGATTTGGGGAAAAAAATGTTTTTGCTAACTTTGGGCCTTGTTTAGTTTTTTGATTATTGTAATAAAACAATTGATCTTCTGCAACGTGGTTCAGGCGTTGACATTAATTTTTTTTAATAAAGGAACTGAGCAGGGAACGAATGAGTCGGAAACGGTATAGTTGGTAAAAGTTGGTTATATTAACACTAAAAAATTACAAAAATATCAATAAATAATGGAGGAACATTGGAAATTATAATAATAAACAGTGATTTACTTAATAATAATCGTTTTTAGTAACTCGATTAATCACTTAATACGAATAATCTGCCGTGACCCTCATTTCCCTGATTCACACATTCGTCTATTTTCCCGGGCTCTTCGGGGTATTTACATTTGTGTCCGCCGCCTAGGGTCTCGGTAATCTGATTCGATTATTGGTCCGATCATCAATGCCGTCTACGCGTAACTAGACACCCCGAAATTTACAAATTTTGTCCGAATTCCGTGGTAACCGGTTATCGGCGCGCTGTAATACCGCCTGCGGTAGTTGTCGCCGCTCGCCGCTCAGAGATGGCGTTGCGCGTCTATCGATTGGCGCTTCGTGTGATCGATGCCCGAGCGCTCATCTGTTTATCGCTAGTCTCCGCCAAATCGCGGCACGAGCTACAAGGGGATTGTCGCGCTCCGCGGTCCAAAACAGTTTTTCGGTGTTTTCTCGTGTTTTCTCCACCTAAAAAGTGGAGTGTGATATATAGAAATGACCGGAAAACGCTCACTTATCGAGGACTACCTGGATTAATGTGCTCTGAGCCCGACAGCTCTCACGGTAAGCCGAGTTATGTTGTTGTCTCTCGCACAAAGATGCACCCGGCTCCCCTGTCTCTCTCCTATGCTACCGTTTTCGCCTTTCTCGGTGCCAGATTTCTACTTTGTTCTAGTCCAACCGGGGTCCGAAATCCCAGTCGAGCTGTCCAAATCCGGAAAAATACAAGTCCGATCGCACCACTCCGTCGGTAAGTAGATCCTTCAAGTGACAGCTCGGTGGAATCCCCGGTTGATTGCAGCGGCTGCAGTACCTAGAACAGAATGCCCCGTTCGCTGCACTGCCGCTCCTTTTATACTAAAAACCCCCGGTGCATCTATTACTATATATATTTCGCTGTCATTTAGCCCCTTTTTCCTGTAGCCCATTTAGACTCGCTTTGCCTCTGCTATAACTATATTTCCCTTGTCCTGTAACCCCTTTACCCTGTAACAGCCTATGCATTGAACTTTGGACCTGCATCTAACTGATTTTGCTTCCTCATAGAGGAAGCTTTGTTTTCATGAAATTTTTTTTTTCGAGATTTTCATGCCAGTATGCTTAGAATCACCTACAATGTCGAGAAAAGTGGTTTAGAAAAAATGTCCGTATGTATGTGTGTGTGTGTGTGTGTGTGTGTGTGTGTGTGTGTGTGTGTGCTGGGCCTCGAAAATTCAATCGCCTCTCACTCAGAAACCGTTCGAGCGATATGGCTCAAATTTGGCACGCAAGTAGAGTAGTTGCCCCTCTTCCAATGGCGAGATTTTTGATAACATATATACAGTCATTAACTCTCTCTGGGGACTGCACGACCTTGACGCTGGTGGGAGAGCTTGCGTGTCTCAGGGACCCAACAAGCTATGCCGGCGGGGGGCAGATAAACTGCCCCCTGGCAGGGTTACCCATGCCGGACAGGTTGGAGGGTAGAGGCCAGACGAACAAGCAGTCTAACAGCAGCGTAGGGAAGGTGGCGAACCCATCGCTCGGAGGCGCAGCCTATGCACTCCGCAACAGCCAACCCAAGCCAAGGCGTTAGCCACCGTACCGAGGGCTGAATGGCACTGGGGGATAGTGTCGCGAACGGTGCCTCCGGAAGACCAGGTCGAATTCCGGAGTATTTAGACCTTACCCCGGCACTCGGGGCTCTGCCGGGGCGGACCTATACTTCCCTAGATACTCGTGGGACCAACAATGGAGACTAATGGGAAAAACAAAAACAAAAACGAACACACAAACAACACAGCAGACACACAATACACACAAACACCAACAAAGTCGGGGCCAGAAAGGCACCAGGAAACGAGCGAGGGCGATAAAACGCCCCGCTGTGCGCCGCTCCAACTGGACAGTGGGACCCTAGAGGACACCACTTCCGGTGGTAGCGGTGGACAGAGTGAAGGCCGCGTAGCAACCGGGGCCGACGAACTCGCAAAGGACGTCAGCCGGATTTCCATAAAAAAGACGCGCTACAGCGGCGCGGCTAGGAGGAAATTCCGGCGGAGCAAGATGCAGGCTGACTCGGCGGACCAACCTGGAACGAGCAAGGGACAGGTCGGGACGGGGGTCAGCAGTCAAGGACAGGCGCGCAGGGAGGAATGGAGGAAGAGGCCGAGGGAATCCAAGGACACCCCGCCCACGGAGAGGAGGGGACCGAAGAGGCCCAGGGAAGGGGGTTCTGGGGCCCAGTCCTACGCGTCGGTAACCAGTGATCTCCCGAAGTTGGCCATCATACATGAGGGCTTTCGGAGGGAGATCACTAAGGAACAGTCGCTCCTTGTGCAGGCGGGGCTCATGGAGATCGCGGATGAAATACCGGAAGGTGAGTTCATCCCGCGGTTCAATGAGACCTACCTGTACAAGGGGGCGTTGAGGGTGGTGTGTGCCGACCAACAAACGGCGGTGTGGCTGAAGAGCCAGGTGGTGAACCTGCGGAAATGGGAGGGCTCGAGTCTAGTGGCAGTAGACCCGAAAGAACTCCCTAAGTACGTCAGGTTCATGGCATGGATCCCGGGACCCCCAGTGGACACCGAGAAGATCCTGAGCAGGTTGGCACGGATGAACCCGGGTCTAAACACACGGAGATGGACGGTCCATGAGCGCCAGGATGGGGACGGAGAGAAGGATACCCGCCTGGTGCTCAGTGTGGACGAAGAGTCCATTGGGTTCATCAACAACCTGGGAGGGAAACCCTACTTCGGGATGGGCAGGGCATCCTTTAAGATGCTGAAGGCGAACCCCCCGAAGGCAGGGGAGAAGACGGCGACGGAGACGGAGGATGCAGCCAAAGATGGTGAGTAAACTCAAATTCGTACAAATTAACCTGCACAAAAGCGCAGCGGCGACGGGCGTCCTCGCCAAAAGGGTGACGGCGGACCAAATCGAGATAGCCCTGATCCAGGAACCGTGGCAATACCGCGGGCGAATCAGGGGTCTCAATGTGCAGCAGGGACAGATTCATTATTGTACCTCTGTTGACAGGCCAAGGGCGTGCATCCTCACAAGGGGAGTAGCCGCAATGGGAATGGGCGAGTTCACCCGGGGAGACCTCGTAGCGGTAAAGCTAGAGGTATCCCTGGGGGGACGAGCACAAGAGCTGGTGGTGGCGTCGGCATATATGCCGTACGACGCCCCAGCACCACCACCCTCGGAGGACATTGCGGGACTGATCGAGGACTGCAGGACGAAGAGGAGACCGCTCATCATCGGATGTGATGCCAACTCGCACCACACGGTGTGGGGGAGCTCTGGCATCAACACGAGGGGAGAGGGGCTGTTGGAGTTTCTGGCAGGGGCGGAGCTGGAGATCTTCAACCAAGGTAAGGAACCAACTTTCCAAATAAGTAACAGGGCGGAGGTAATAGACCTCACTCTGGGCACCCAGGATTTGGTGGGGAAGGTCGCGAGGTGGCGGGTATCGGACGAACCGTCGCTTTCAGATCATAAGCACATCAGATTCGAGTTGGACGCGGAAGCGAGCAAAAAAGACAGGGGACCGTACAGGAACCCTAGGCTGACAGACTGGACATCCTACAAGGAGGAGTTGGCGGGAAGGATGTCCAGATTCCCAGTGAAGTATGGTAGCGAACTGGAGGTGGAACATGCAGTAGACATACTCCAGGAAGCGCTAACCAAGTCCTATGAGAATAACTGCCAGACAAAAGTAGAGGGCAAGGGCAAAACACCATGGTGGAACAGCAACCTCGAAAGGCTGCGAGTAAACACCAGAGGAGCATTCAATAGGGCCAGAAACTCCAAGATACCAAAGGACTGGGACTGTTTCAAAGAACACCAGAGGACCTATAAGAACGCGATTAGAGACGCGAAAAAGGAGTCGTGGCGAAAGTACTGCCAGGACATCGAGAAGTCCTCGGAAGCCGCAAGGCTGCAGAGGGTCCTGGCAAAGGACCCGGTTCCGATGAGCGGCTCATTCAAGACCCCATCGGGGGGCTTCACGGAGTCCTGGCAGGAAGAGCTGGAGATATTACTGGGAAAACATTTCCCGGGATACAGGACAGTTGAGGAGTGGACTGAGTGGCCACATCCAATCTGTAGAAAAGGCGAAAGGGACTGGGCGGCTGCGGCGAAGATCGTTACCGCGGAGAAGGTGGGGTGGGCGATAGCGGGCTTCGAACCGTACAAGGCACCTGGAACGGACGGAATCTTCCCAGCACTACTACAGAGGGGGCTGGAGTCGATTCTGTCTCCCGTCACGAAACTACTGAGGGCCTGTGTGGCACTCGGATATATACCCCTACCTTGGAGAATAACAAGGGTGGTGTTCATACCTAAGCCGGGTCGTAGCGACTACGATCAGGCAGGGGCCTTCAGGCCCATCAGCCTGACATCTTTCCTGCTGAAAACGCTGGAGAGGCTGGTGGACCGGAATATCAGAGACGAGGCGCTTTCGAGGTGTCCGATCCACGAACTGCAGTTCGCCTACCAGGCGGGAAAATCTACGGAGACGGCACTCCATAAACTGGTACACAGGTTGGAGGACGTCCGAGAGAGGGACTGCCTGGCGGTAGGACTGTTTCTGGACATTGAGGGGGCATTTAACTATACCTCAGTGGAGGCCATCAGTAGGGCGATGGACAGGCATGGGCTCGACAAAATAACCACTAGGTGGGTCAAAAACATGCTGACCAGCCGGCTGCTGACGGTGGACCGAGGAGGAGGGACACTGAAGGTAGCGGTGGGGAGAGGTTGCCCACAGGGGGGGGTGTTATCCCCTCTGCTGTGGTGCCTAGTGGTTGACGAGCTCATAGCAAGGCTCAATGAAGAAGGGCTGTACACACAGGGATACGCGGACGACATTGCGATAGTTGTAAGGGCGAGAGACGCCAATACAGCGGCAGGTCTGGCGCAGAACGCACTGAGGAGGGTGAATAGATGGTGCAGGGAAGTCGGGTTAACAGTGAACCCTGAGAAAACGGAGATGGTCATCTTCACGCGCAAGAGAATACTGGAAGGGTGGAAGGATCCCATATTCCAGGGGAAGCGGGTGGAAAGAGCGTACACAGTCAAGCATCTGGGGGTAACCCTCGATGCGAAGCTGAACTGGGGCCCACAAGTGGAGAAAACGTGCAGGAAGGCATGTGCCCTGCTGTGGGCAACAAAGAGAGCCTGTGGGGCGACCTGGGGACTCACCCCAAGAATGCTACACTGGCTATATACGGCCGTAGTGAAGCCAGTAATTCTCTACGGGGCACTGGTGTGGTGGGAGAGAACGAGGCTGAAGACGGCCGCGAGCAAACTCACCCACGTACAAAGACTGGCACGCCGGGCCATCACGGGAGCCATGAGAACCACACCTAGTGTGGCGATGGACGCGCTACTCAACCTACCCCCACTAGGGGTGGAGGTGAGGAGCGCGGCAGCGAGGGCTGCGTATAGACTCAGGTGTGGAGGGCAATGGAGGGGGGAGCTCCGTAAGGGTGGACACACGAAAGTGATGGACATCCTCAGGGTAGCGAGCCCAGCTTCACAGCTGAGGAACGAGGAGGTACACCTGGAATACTGCTTTAGCAGGAAATACAGGATTGTGTACCCGACTCGAGAAGAATGGGCTGAGGCTCCAGGTCCGGTAGGAGGACAGGAGATGGTCTGGTATACCGATGGATCCAGAACGGAGGAGGGCTCGGGGGCAGGGCTATGCCTAGGGAACTCAAGGAGAGAGACATCGATGTCACTGGGCAAATATTGCACGGTGTTCCAGGCGGAAATCGCAGCCATTTTGGCGTGCGCGCTGGAGAACAGGCGACTAGGGTATCGGGGCAAGAGGATTTGCATTTGCACCGACAGCCAAGCCGCGCTGAAGGCACTAGAACAGTGCCGCGGCAAGACAGGACTGATAAGGGACTGCAGGTCGGCTTTACGGGACTTGTCGGGGAGCAACAGGGTAACGCTGATGTGGGTACCGGGTCACGGGAACATTACGGGTAACGAGAGGGCAGACGTGCTGGCCAGAAAAGGGTCGGCCGAACCTCTCGTGGGCCCAGAGCCGGCAGTTGGCATTGCCAAATGCTTGGTGGAAGAAGAGCTCCGTAGGTGGGCCAAAGAACAGCATCAGACCACCTTCGAGATGGCAACGGGTATGAGGCAGACGAAGGCGCTTTTTGCAGGACCGAGCAGGAAACTGGCACAGCGCCTGCGAGACCTCAACAAACAGGAGCTAAGACTGGCAGTTGGACTGCTTACGGGACACTGCCACCTGCAGAAGCACCTGAAGACAATAGGGGCCAGTGATACGGAAACCTGTAGGAAATGCGGGGAGGACGAGGAAACGCCTCTTCACGTGATGTGTCTCTGTCCGGCACTAGCTGAGCAGAGAGCAAGGAGGTTAGGCTCGCACTTGATGGAGCCGGGAGTGATCGTCAACCTCCCTCTGAAGAGCCTGGTGTCCTTTATTATGGAAACCGGGCTAGTGTGAGGGAAGGTTGACGGGAAAAACAGGGGAGTACAATGGGCCATAGGCCTAAGTGCAGAGCTACAAAGCCCCCTGAACAAAACTAAACTAAACTAAACTACAGTCATTAAGATTTTATGTAGTTTTTAATTTGTTAAAAAAAGGGCGTGGTCGCTCTAACTTTCGTAAAAGTTCGACGATTTGGCTAAATAGTTCTTCATAATGGAAGATACGTTCAATGTTGTATGGTATTGAATTTCTACGAAATCGGTAAAGCGGTTCGGATTTTACTGAATTTTGAATTTTTCGGTAAAAATAAATTTCGCTCTAAATCAGATCGAATCTTAACAAAGGAACCGAAATGTTCCACAGTCGAAAAACAACATACAGCCCTGCTACGTACGAAATTTGGTGATGATCGGTAAAGTCGTTCGGATTTTACACCATTTTGAATTTTTCAAAAAATTTAGATTTTCGCGATAACTACCGCAAAAGTTAAGAAACTAGGACAAAACTTAGTATCTAATGAAAATGAGATGTAACGATATTTGTGACGGAGTTTTCTTTTGTTCAAATAAAAAAAAGTTGCAAAGTAGAACTTTGCACATTGCTTCCACATTAATTTTCGTTTTTCACAAAGCTTCCTCTATGAGGAAGCCAAAATGTTAAATAAACAAGCTTCTTCATTGAGGTGGCTTTGTGAAAAACGAAAATTAATGAGGAAGCAATGTGCAAAGTTCTACTTTGCAACTTTTTGTTTTGAAAAATTAACCTATCCCCTGGGTCCAGTGTAAAAACAACCTTCGCTGAATTATTTCATATTTTTTCAACAGTATAGAAACGGATAGCCCTTACGTTTTACACGAACACTTTGTTTGGTTCGGTCCCTTACTAGAAGAAACGTATGTGTTTCTGCTGTGGTTACTTGAGACACACCGAGCTAAGTAAAAATGCAGTGATTCTTAACTACGATGAACCCCCGGACCATAATATGTAGTGTGGATAGATTTTTTAAAGACAAAAATATTTTTAATGTATTGTGATAGGTAATCATCACTTTGAAATTATCTAAAGCCAAAACAAAAAAAGTGTATTTGCATTAAGGTAAAATATGAATACGGTGCGGGTCATAGCCAAATTCATTTAAGCAATACAAAGATAGTCACCTGTATTGAACATATAAAATGGAATTTTTCTTCAAGTAAACCTCTCTTTATATTTTTTTTCCATATTTCTTGGGCATACTACTCAGTGCTAGAGTGGGAACGATTCCAAATTTCAGTTTGATCGGTCCAACCAGTTCAGACCATCAGATGGTTACGGACGTTCGGGTGGCACAAAATCTACTCTTCGCTGCCAATGATACTTAATAATGACATTTCTCTATTCCGTTACAGCAAGAACATGTATCTTAGCATGCTTAAGAAATGTGCAGCAAAAATAATTGGATAAATTAAAATTAACCCAACATTTTTCTGTAAAAACGCATTGTGGGGTAAAATCGACCGAACTTAATAGGCACTTCTGTGCGTTTTTGCAAAACGTGAGTGCCTAAAAAACTAGTCTATAGTTATATTTATACATTAAAATAATATGTGGGCGGACAAATAACTTTTGAAAACCATTAATTGGACAACCACAATGGTCTGATGAAAAAATATAAAAATTTAACACGGCAACGACCGCGGCGCAGTCGATAAGGCGCTTTAACAACGGTGCTACAGACGGATCGTCAGTAGTGCCGCTTGTCGTATCGTTTCTTGACAGGTTCAAATTTCGAAACAATAAAAAAATAATAATAGCAAATACAGTTACGAGTGACCTAAGTGAAGTTAGCCGATAATTTTAACGAATCCAATTATGAATCACTGTAATCGATTGGTGGTTGATTGGTGGTTATTGGTGACGTAGTTAGAGTATTTGGTGGTGAAACCTTTTTTTAAATTAATGTATCAAAATTAGTCGGTGAAGTTAGCCGGATTTTTAGTTTACGAATTTGATTCCTAAGGTGACTAATCGATGCGTAATCGATTGGTGGTCACGAATATCATAATTAAAACTGTTGGTGGTCGTTAGTTTCCGCAAAAACTAAAATCATTAACTACCGGTAGTTCGAACTGGATGCAATCCCTAGCAAGTCCAGTGACCGGCTGGTCGACTGAAAAATCGACCGGTCTATAAATGCAAATAAACCGTTCAAAGAGTCGACCGACCAAAAAACGACTATTGAAATTATTCTTGATTAGTCGTTTCTTGGTCGCGAAAAATTGGAAAACGACCGTCGAAATGATCATTTCAAAATCTTTTAACTGGTCGTTTTTTTCGTGAAGACCTGAGAAAGGACTGTCGAAACGACTCCTTTATTATAGAATTTCGAAAAAAAAAATTTGTCACGACTAGGATTCGAACCTTGACCTGCCGACTGTTGCTTTGCGCCTTAGACCACTCGGCTATTCAAACCTTTAGAGGTATACTATTGATTGTCTATTTGAAGTTTGATTATGTAGTTGGTTGTTTCGATAGTCGTTTTCACGGTCGACGCGGAAAAACGACCGGTTACAAAGGATTGAATTGGTCATTTCGACTGTCGTTTTCACATTTTTCGCGACCAAGAAACAACTAATCAAGAATAATTTCAATGGTCGTTTTTAAGTCGCTTGACTCTTTCAATGGTTTTTTTGCATTTATCGACCGATCGATTTTTCGGTCGTATTTCAGTCGTTTTTTCGGTCGTTCGGTCGGTCGCCGGACTTGCTAGGGATGCTATGGACTAGCGTTTATGGTCGGTAACACAGATTCCTGTAAACCGATTTTGTTCTACGACCTCTCAATCGATGCAGAAACGTCTAATATTGACTGGTAATCTACTCAGAGCGTTTGGTGGTTAATAAGCGTCCACGATATCGTAAACCATACTCGCGCATTCACAACAGCAGCGGAGGCTGGGGTCGACCGAGAATATGGGTACAGCGTTATTGACGCACATAAAAGGTATAATTCTGGACCGATTTTGCTCCACAGGGTCTTAATCGACGCAGAAATGTCTATCATTTATTGGTAGTCCAATCAAAGCGTTTTTTGGTCATTAATGAGCGGACACGATATCGTAAAGCATACTCGCGCATTCACAACAGCAGTGGAGGCTTTATGATATCTTGTACGCTCATTAATGACCACCAAATGCTCTGATGAGACCACCATTCAATATTAGATGTTTCTGCGTCGATTAAGACCTTCTGGATCTAAATGGGTTCAGAATTATACGTTTTGTGTTCATCAATACCGCTGTACCCATTGTCGGCCAATCACAGCCTCCGCTTCTGGTGTGAATGTGCGGGAATGGTTTGCGATGTCGTGTACGCTCACTAGTGACCACCAAACGCTCTGATTAGACTACCAATCAATATTAGACGTTTTATAATCGATTGAGAGGTCGTAGAACAAAATCGGTTTACAGAAATTTGTTTTATCGATCATAAACGCTAGTCGATAACATTGCATCCAGTCCGAACTACCGTTAATGATTTTTGTTTTTTGCGGAAACTAACGACCACCAAATGTTTTAATTATGATATTCGTGACCACCGATCAATTTCGCATCGATTAGTCACCTTAGAAATCGAATTCGTAGAAAAAAAAAATCGACTAACTCCACCGACTAATTTTGCTTCCTCATAGAGGAAGCTTTGTTTTCATGACAAATGTTTTTTTCGAGATTTTCATGCCAGTGTGCTTAGAATCACCTAAAACGTCGAGAAAAATGGTTTAGAAAAAATGTCCGTATGTATGTATGTGCGTGCGTGCGTGCGTGCGTGCGTGCGTGTGTGTGTGTGTTCTGGGCTTCGAAAATCGCCTCTCACTCAGTAACCGTTCGAGCGATCGGGCTCAAATTTGGCACATAAGTAGAGTAGTCGCCTCTCTTTGAATGGCGCGATTTTTGACAAAATGTATATAGTAATTAAGATTTTATGTAGTTTTGAATTTGTTGAAAAAAGGGTGTGGTCGCTCTAACTTTCGTAAAACTTCGCCGGTTTAGCTAAATAGTTCTTCATAACTGAAGATAGGTTTAATGTTGTATGGTATTGAATTTTGACGAAATCGGTAAAGCGGTTCAGATTTTATAGAATTTTGAATTTTTCGAAAAAACAAATATTTTGCTCTTGTTGTGTCGCCCAAAATCCGCTCCGCGGAGTTTGAGGATATTTCCACGTAAATGACGGGAATTTCTGGGTTGTGGGTTATCTGACCGGTGAAGGGTTGGAACCCAAACTCACGAACACACCGTTTGATTTATCACGTTTATTAACAAAGTTTAGTAATAAATTACAGTCACTCACACTTAAATAGTTTTACACTTAAATTGTTTACAATGATTATTTATTGCTGAGATTCTCCGCATGAATCTCAGCCGAACCAACCGCACAGTTCCGTGCTTAAATCAAGTCTGCCTGATTAACTGTTCTCAACTCCTTTTATACGGTTTGAGATCAGTTACTTCAGCGCAATTTTGTTTATTTATTAATTCACATGTTTATCTCTGGTGCCTTACTGCCCCACATTAGGGGTAAACAGTGCACCGGGCCCCCGCATGCAGCGACATACGCCGGGCCCCGAAATCGCTGACGCGCTATTGCGACGCCTCGGCCGTCGCAATGGCCAGCGGTGGCCGCATTCTTGCAGATTGCCGCAAGCGCAAGGCGCTGCGGCGGCTATACGCGTATTCAAACCAAATTCTTCATAATTTCTTCATCGCGAGCGTGAAGCGCCGCGATGGACGCGTGTGCGCCGCGCGTAACCCGCGAGCACACGACCGGGGTACAACATCCCTCCCCCCTTAAAAGAAAAGAAATTCGACCCCGGATTTCTTTTCACTCGTCTCTGGCGAGTTTTAAAAATATTAACCTACCCCGCAACTAATTATTACCTCGGTTTCCCAAAAAATAAAAATTCGTTAAATTACCGGTAATGTTACCCGTCGCGGAGTTCAACGACCCTGGTCGCAATATTGCCCACTAATTTCCGCTGATGCGGAACTGCCACGATATAAAAGTGGTCTACCGCGTTTTGTGCGTTCAGAACGTGAATTACAATCAGCGCGACATGGGTAAAATCACAGAGGTAAGTTTTCTCTATCTTACGAAGTTAATTCACACTACGGTTTTCATATACTAATGTTCGTTTTTTCTTCTTTTTCAGCAGTCCGCAGACCCACACACCACTGCCACGGGCACCGTCTGCCGAATCCCTGGGGTCCGGACGAAGGATGCCGCGACCTCCCTTCCGAGGATCGTGGTACTGGACCCGCACGCGCTCAACTACCGCGCGGTCCATGGTTGTTTACCGCTGAGCTGCGCGTTGCGGATGCGCTCCAAATGCGCTACTGGGGCCTGGCTGCGTCTGCTGGCTGCTGCAACGGTGCTTCCACCGGCCGATGAGGGGATTGGCCATAGATAGCCCTCCTTGCAGCTTATTGTTGTTGTTGTACAACTTTTTTGTATTTGTTTTTTTTTTTTTTTTTTTTATAATAGCAATAAATTTTTCCCTTGGATTTTCCTTGTGTGGGCTCCTTATTTTCTCTTATATTATGCCCGCCTCCGTGACCGGCGGGGTGACCTCCGGCTTCCAACGACGGATCGCGCGCACAACCAGGTATACAGCGCAACCGGTAACTACCAGCAGTACGAGAGCGCCTGCTCCGTATTGTCCGATGGTAAAGTAGAGGCGCGTTCTGCCTGTCTGCACTGCGTCTAAGTCATGATCCAGATTGCGTAACCGCGTCCCGAGCTCGTTCAATTCACGTGGATTGCTGACCACGTTCCGAAGTCCGGGGCTCCTTGCCTCGGTCACTTTTGGGATAGTTTTCCCTTCTTGCTCCGATAGGGTAAGGTTGTACGTAGGGACAAACCCTCCGTCGCGGATATCTTGGGTAATCCGCTTCACGGTGCTCACCTTAAAATCCTGGGCCGTAGCAGTGCATTTCCCGGTCATCGTCAGCATGCCGGCGTCTATTAATGTTTCCTGCTTTGCTGGTTGGCCGTCACAAATGATGTTGACAGCTTCCTCGCTGGGGGCTACGTATAACCAACGGCCGGGCTGCTCCAAACTCATGATTACGGGGCGCGTAAGCTTGATAGCCCGCTTCGTGCATTGATGTTTCACGGCCATGGTGTTGGTGGTGAACATGACGACCTCACATGGTGCGTCATCGTTGATCGCCAGTGTTGGATGCTGCGAATCGCAATAATATTTATTTCCGTCGGCTTTACATGCGTCCAAATCTTTTCCCGACATCCGTAGGTAGCTCCGGCTTTCCCGATTCACAACGACGAGATCCTCGGTTGTCTCTAGGTAGTAGTACGTGTTATTCGCCGCCCTCGTAGGTAATGGATATACCCGATTGATGCTGAACTCGGCTTGGCTCACGAGAGGTATTTCCAGCAAAATTACTACCATGCTCCCTTTTCGGAATGCCTTCACAGTGGACAGCCTCAGGAGATGCGCCGCATTTGACCGGGTAACCTGCCGAGGGAAGCTGTGTCCGCGTGGTACGTGCGGTAACGCTTCCGTCAGATACTCGGTCATTTTCTCGGGACTGAGCATTGCCGGACTTATGGTTCCCATGGAAATTCCTGAGAACATTTCCACGAGCTCTTTCACGTTTCCCAGCATCGTTTCTACGTAGGCTTCGATGGCGGCGATATTTTCGTCCAATCGTTGCCGCGTTTCCAGACTATTTCCCCGGACCTCAAAATCGAAATTTGCCTTGGTAATCAGGCCCCATAAGGCGTCCTCGTTCTCCTGGGTTACCCGGGCTGTCCGGTTGAATAACTCGATGGCCGACTCCACGATCTGGACCTGCTCCTTCATACCCTTTTTCAAGGTTTCCTCGTTCTGCCGTACATTTTCCTGCTCAGCAGCGATTCGCTCGGCGTCAGAAGCATCCATATTTCCCGTAAGGGCTTTTATTATCGAACCCAATCCATCCAATAGCCCTCGGCGTTTCCGGCGGTGCTCGGCTCCCACTAGGTCATGGATTATCCCGATCTCCTTCCGTATTTTTTCGTTGACCCGGGCGACGGTGTCGGATAACGCCTGGCATTGGCTGTTGTCCTCTAATTCCCGTTTGCAGGTATCCTGGAGTCTGTGTAGCTGTATTAGGATGTTTTCCTCCTGTTGGGCCAGTAGTCCGATATCTACATGGATCGCGAGGTTCCAAGTGTCCGAAAAAATATTCAATTTGCCCACTTCCTCGTAGTAGAGGCCGGGCGTGTCCCGGAATTTCCGGACTTCGTACGGTGCGCCTGCACCTGTGGCAATCGCCAGCTGACTCAGCAGCGACAGCCTGTAACAGTGTGCCCAATATTTTAGCTCGTGCGTAATTCTCATGCACGGCTCTTGTACCGGTGATATATAATGACCGGCTACGCATGGTATCGTCACTTCGCTCTTCTTCGTAACCGCGAGACGTAACGTTACCGGAAAAATTTTCGCCATGGACCTCGCCATGATTGCCCATCTGTTTCCCGGCCAGGAATTCAACCACGAGGTCTACCGGGTGCTGGTGAGGGTCAACCCTTTTCAAGGGCTTCACCCCGGGTATTTCCGTTCTGTTTCTGATTTTTCCTGTTTCTTCTGATTTTTCCCAGGAAGCGTTGTTCTCCGCCCCGAGGCCGCGTCGCCCCGCGTACCTCGAGACATTTATCCATGAGGCGGAGAAAATTCGGTATCAGCGTCGACTTCTTACTTGGGGAGTGAACAAGCTGTGGGCCGAAAATCCGACGGAGGGAGCATCAGTCGACCCCCTGGGCCTGCGACGGCTTTTCGGTGTTGAATCTTCGCCGTGCCCTCATTGCGGCTGTACCAGATAAATAAAAATCGAATTTTCATGTATTTTTGTTCTTTCATAATTTTCGCCCTTTTCCCACGTTGTTCCTCCCGTCGCGCTGTACCGCCGAGCCCCGACTAGTGCTCGATGTAGTTTTTAAGGCGGTTCACATGTACTTTGAGTATTTTCCGCCCTTTCTGGATGGAATAGTTTTGGGCGGAATGAACCTCCACGATGGTATATGGCCCGATCCACTTGGGCGTTAATTTCGCTGCTCTTCCGCGTCGCACCGTCTCATCATGTAAGAGTACCTTATCGCCGGTGTGGAATTCCTGGATCTTCGTCTTCTTATCGAACTGCTGCTTGGCTCGTTCCTTCGACGTTTTCAGGTTTTCTCTAGCGGTAGTCCAGGCGGCGCGTAACCGCTCTCGCAGCTCCCCTGCGTAGTCATCGTACGAATATGTTGCCCTTGGTTCCCTTCGAAGGGCGGTCGGCAGCTCTGCCTCCTCCCCGAACACCAAGCTGTGCGGGGTATGACCTGTGGAAGTATGCGGGGTCGTGTTGTATGTAAACATGGCGTATGGCAGCCATTGATCCCAATTTCCCTGGTCTTCATCCACATAGTTTTTCAGGTATTCGGCCAAAGTTCGGTGTGAGCGCTCCAGGGCGCCATTTGACTCCGGGTGGTAAGCTGTGGTTTGGATTTTCTCGATTTGCAATAATTTACAAACGCCCTTAAAGGTGGCGCTGAGAAAATTCGTACCCTGATCCGTGAGTACGGTTTCCGGTGTACCATATCGGCAAATTATTTCTTCAGCGAATGCCTTGGCCACCTCATTTGCTGACTGATTTTGCAGCGGGATCGCTACACTGTATTTTGTCAATAAATCCTGGAATGTGAGGATATATTTATTACCTCTTTCCGTATCTGGCAACGGACCGACTACGTCCATTGCGCATTTTTCGAACGCTTTGGTCGGCGTATCTGTAATCGCCATAGGCGCTTTGTTGAGAGGGCGAATCTTATTTTTCTGACATTTGTCGCATTTATTAACATATTTTTCCACGTCTCCTCGAAGGCCGGGCCAGGTATATTTCATTTGAATTCTTTTATACATTCTAGCAATGCCCTGGTGTCCGCCAATCGGAGTATCGTGGTATTCACGTAATATTGCCTGTCTCTCTTCCTCTCCCGGGCTGGAGTCGTCCGTGCTGCTGCTATCCTCCTCACACGCTGGCTTGCCCGCTGCCTCCTTCGCCGTCCTTGTCGGTTGCACGGCGGCTGGCACGCTGGCCGTCTCACTCGGCGGCACGCTGCTCGACTCACCCGGTGGCGCGCGCTCGGGGTATTGCGGGTCGCTTGCTGTCTCGCTCGGCGGCGCGCTAGCTGTCTCACTCGGCGGCGCGCGCTCGGGGTATTGCGGGTCGCCTGCTGTCTCGCTCGGCGGCGCGCTAGCTGTCTCCCTCGGCGGCGCGCTCGCGGGGCAATGAGGGTCAGCGCGCGGGTGACGCGCGACGCGGCGGCCATTAAGTCGGCCGCGGTCGTCTGTCTCTGTCGCACTCCCGTCGCCTGGCGCCTTACTCGCCTCCGCTCTGGCCTGTGAGCGTGTGGCCATACAGATGCGGCTTAAAGCGTCTGCGTTTGTGTTGCGCTTACCTGCCTTGTATTCGACATTGAACTCATGTTCCGCCAATTTTATTTTCCAACGCATGAGTCTCGAGCCTGGGTCCTGGACGCCGAATAGCCATGTCAGAGGCTTGTGATCGGTGACGACTGTGAATTTCGTTCCGTACACATATGGTCGGAACTGAGATATTCCCCAGACGATCGCCAGTAGTTCCCTCTCGATGGTGGAATAATTCTGCTCAGCTTTGTTCAACGTCCGGCTGGCGTAGCAGATCGGCAGGTCTTCTCCAATTTTCCCCTGCGACAGGATTGCCCCGATGGCCTTGTCGGACGCGTCTGTCGTCACGATGAAGGGCTGCTCGAAATCCGGATACTGTAGTACCGGAGCCGTTGTAAGGGCCGTCCTAAGGTCCTCGAAAGCTTGCTCCTGCTTCGGCGTCCAAACGAAAGGGACGTCCTTCTTCGTTAACTCACTAAGAGGCTTTGCAATTTTCGAAAAATCCTGGATAAATTTCCTGTAATAGCCCGCTAGTCCCAGAAAGGACTGCACTTCTTTTACACTTCTTGGGACAGGAAAATTCTTTACTGCGACAATTTTCTCCGGATCTGGTCGTACTCCTTCCTCGGAGATCACATGCCCCAGATATTGAGTTTCCTTCCGGAGGAATCTACATTTCCCGGGTTGCAGTGACAACTTGGCCTCCCGCAGTCGCTGGAAAACCTCTTCCAACCTTTTATTGTGTTCCTTCAGGTTAGCGCCGAATATTACGATATCATCCAAATAGACGTAGCATTTTAGTCCGGCGAGCCCGGCCAGCACTGAATTCATCAGTCTCTGGAAGGTTGGTGGAGCGTTTTTTAACCCGAATGGCATCCGGGTGTACTCGAAATGTCCTTGCGGTGTTGAAAATGCCGTTTTTTCCCTGTCCTTTTCAGCCATGGGGATTTGATGAAAACCTGACGCCAAATCGAGCGTCGTAAAATATTGCGCTCGACCGAGTTGGTCGAGTATTTCATTAATATGTGGTAGCGGGTATGAATCCCCGATGGTGACCTCGTTTAACTTACGAAAGTCGACCACAACGCGCATTTTCCTGATGCCCGCTGCGTCAGGTTTTTTGGCCACTACGAGCAGTGGTGCGTTCCACTGACTCCGACTGGGCCGGATGATCCCGTCCTTCAGCATCTCCGCCATTTGTTGCTGTACCTCCTTTTTGTGGGCCTCTGGTAGCCTATATGGGTTTACTTTGATGGGTAGAACCCCCTCCTTAAGCGGGATGTGATGCTCCACCATATCTGTGCAAGGCAGTTTGTCGCCCTCCAGGTGGAATATGTCCGCGTAATTCTCGCAGGTTTCGAGGAGATGTTTTTTCTCCTCCTTATTTAGGTGGTCCACGACGATCTCTTTTCGTATTTTTTCGAGTCGCGTGCCTCCCCCCTTCGCGCTGACGGTTCCTACCTCCAGCGTGGTAGTATCGGTCTCGCCGTCGCGTGATTTTTCTGCTGACGCGAGTGGTTCGAGTGTCACGATCGGTCGGTCGACCTCGATTTCCTCGGCTGTGGTATTCGCCAGACTTACCACACAGCTGCTTCCTTGGGGTGTTGTAACACACGCCCCGAGCACCACTCCGTCGGCAATCTCGCGTTTTTCGACCATCCCGACGAATTGACTGCCGGTTGATGCGTACGTAATGTTTTCGCTACGCGGTGGCAGTTTTACCTTCAAACTTCCGTTGATCAGGGGCATGCTATGCCCGTACATTTTTACTGTGGTTCCGCCAAGGATATCCACACTGTGTTTGATAATGAAATCCATGCCCAAAAATCCGTGTACCCCGAGTGGTACGTCATCGGGTATTACATGAAACAAGTGTGTTATACTGACCGCTGGCGTTTTTACGGTGATCCGGGCTGCGCAGAGGGCTTTAATCCTTTTCCCCCCTACGCCCTCGATGTAGACATCCGATTTTTCAGCCGCTGTTTCCGGTTTCAGCGCACTTTTGTTTATTATGCTCAACTGAGCCCCGGTATCCGCTTTTAGGGTGAGCATACCGGTGACGCCCATCGGCGACTTGATGTGAAAATCGTTTGCCGCCCGGTCCGACGCGGTCGCTGGGATCACGCACACTTGGTAGGCTTCTTCAGGCTCGTCCACGATGGTGATCGCGTTCACTTGGAAAGTTCCTACGGTTGCTCCACTGTTCCCGGTTTTGGTTTTCTGGTCGGATTTCTCATTCTCACCTTGCTTGTCCTTTTTTGCCTTTTCCCGTTTCCGGCATACTTTCCACTCGTGCCCGGGTTTCTTGCAAAATGTACAGGTGACCACGTTAATGTCCTTGGCAGGCCCTGGACCAGGGAGGCTGGGTCGTCCCGATTTCCGGCAATCCCGTGCCAGATGGCCGGGTTTTTTGCAATTGAAGCATTTGGCCTGAGTGGGCCCTGCTGCCGGTAAAGATTGGCGCGAGTTTCCACCCCCGTTGTTGTCCTTGTTGGGCCTGGTTCCGGTCATCCTCTCGACCTCAATCGCCCCTACCACCGAGTCATGGAGGCTCTGGTAGTTTCTCGAGCGTACGATGGTTTGCACCTCCTTGCATAGCCCATTTTCAAAGTTCATCTGGGCACTTTTCCTTGTGGCTTCCTCGATGTAACGGGCGCCCTCCGGTGCTATGCTTTCGCACAGTTTCTCTATTACCTCCACCGTTAGCCGTTCCGCCCTTGTGGCATAAGATGACACGGACTCCTTTGGTCCTTGTCGTAATAGGCAAAACTCGTATTGTAAGGACGCGAGAGATTTTCGTTTTCCGTACAGGGCCTCCAGTTCCACCCTTAATTCCTCGAGGTTGGTAATGGTCTTATGTTTCATTTCTTTTATGGCCCGGTCTTCCAGCTTGCCACTAAGTATTAGGGCGAGCAGGGTTGAACGCTGTCCGGGACGTACCCGAGACCAAACTGCGTCACATGACAGCATGAATCCGTCCAATTTCCCGGGGTCATTACCATCGAAGTTTTTTACGTTTCGTAGGGCTAGGCCCAAATCGAGATATTCCGCATCGTCCTCTGACCGTCGTGGTGGTAGTGCCGGGTTCGGATTTCTCGGCTGCGCGAACGGTGGAAGTGGCGGATCCTGGGAGGGACCGGCAGGGCCTCCGAGCGCGGCATTTCGCTGGAGTAATTCCCGTATTTGCCGTTCCATGGCCTCCACTCTCCTGTGTAGTTCGTCCCTGGAGGGTTCTTCGTGTGTTTCCTCTCCCCCCGAACTGTCACCGTCATTACCACCGTCATTCCCCTGCGGCGCATTGCCCGCCGGTAATGTTCCCGCATCCAGGGGAATATTACCGAACAGGGTTCGCCGCACCCGGGGCAGGCCGAATCTTGGCATATGACTTATCCTTCTCTGTAAACTGAAGTTGGTGGTCCTGTCCAGGTCCCAATCCAGCACATTTTGCCTCTGGCCCCCGTACAGGGCTCTCATGGCGTCGATTTCTGCGTCAACCATGCCCGGCGTGATTGGTTCAGCAGGCCTTGGCTGCGCCATGATTTGTCGGGGTTCAAAAAGACTGTCGTCAATATCCCCTAAATCGTCCTCGTCGTCAAAACCCGTACCGCGCTGCAGATTTACCCCGAACAGAGGGTTGGGGCTTTCTTGTCCTTCCGCTTGATTACTTCGCGGGGTTAAATTTCTGAGCGTATCTCGAGCCCGATCGGATATTTCCACGAGCGCGGCGGCTAGACCGGTGGCGACGGGTGCTGACTCTCCCGGCAAGGTAGTCTCGAGTGAATTACCTCGACGTTCTATTTGCGTCAAGTTCACTGGAGTTGCCGGGGCACTCATGTATCTCGCGTTTCTTGTCGATACCGTGCGTAGCGGTCCGCGAGGAATTTATTTTTGCGAACAGAAAAATAAATAAAAAATTATGTGGAGCCACTTACAGTGCGCTTCTTATCCACATCCTGGGAGGCCTTCTCTTCCTGGAGATTTTGTGGCTCCCGCGGAACTGTTCGGCGCTGTTACGCCCTTCGAAGGTTGCTGCAGGCCCTTCGGGTTGCGTTGGTTGGTTCACGGATCCCCTGGATCGCAGTCGATTCCTCACTCGACTTCCGTGTGCCCCCGTTACCTGGTGGGTCTTGTCCTTATCGGCTGGCGATAGCTTCCGCGTGGTAAATTACCGACCGCGGGTATTAGCGTGTGAGTTTTTCCGTTGGCGTAGTCCGTTCGCTCCGGTGGAATCCCACCGCTGCCACCAATGTTGTGTCGCCCAAAATCCGCTCCGCGGAGTTTGAGGATATTTCCACGTAAATGACGGGAATTTCTGGGTTGTGGGTTATCTGACCGGTGAAGGGTTGGAACCCAAACTCACGAACACACCGTTTGATTTATCACGTTTATTAACAAAGTTTAGTAATAAATTACAGTCACTCACACTTAAATAGTTTTACACTTAAATTGTTTACAATGATTATTTATTGCTGAGATTCTCCGCATGAATCTCAGCCGAACCAACCGCACAGTTCCGTGCTTAAATCAAGTCTGCCTGATTAACTGTTCTCAACTCCTTTTATACGGTTTGAGATCAGTTACTTCAGCGCAATTTTGTTTATTTATTAATTCACATGTTTATCTCTGGTGCCTTACTGCCCCACATTAGGGGTAAACAGTGCACCGGGCCCCCGCATGCAGCGACATACGCCGGGCCCCGAAATCGCTGACGCGCTATTGCGACGCCTCGGCCGTCGCAATGGCCAGCGGTGGCCGCATTCTTGCAGATTGCCGCAAGCGCAAGGCGCTGCGGCGGCTATACGCGTATTCAAACCAAATTCTTCATAATTTCTTCATCGCGAGCGTGAAGCGCCGCGATGGACGCGTGTGCGCCGCGCGTAACCCGCGAGCACACGACCGGGGTACAACACTCTAAATCACGTCAAATTTTAACAAATGAATCGAATTATTGTATAGTGGAAAAACAACATACAGGCCTGCTACGTACGAAATTTGATGATGATCGGTAAAGTCGTTCGGATTTTACACCATTTTGAATTTAAAACAAAATGTCGATTTTCGTTATAACTTCCGCAAAAGTTAAGAAAGTAATACAAAACTTTGTATCTAATCAAAATTAGATGTAACGGTGTTTGTATCAGAGCTTTCTTTAGTTCAAATAAAAAAAGTTGCAAAGTCGAACTTTGCACATTGGTTCCTCGTTAATGTTCGTTTTTCACAAAGCTTCCTCTATGAGGAAGCCAAAAATGATAAACAAGCTTCTTCATAGAGGTGGCTTTGTGAAAAACGAAAATTAATGAGGAAGCAATGTCCAAAGTTCGACTTTGCAACTTTTTTGATTAATTAATTTAAAAAAACGGTTCACCACCAAATGCTCTGATTGGGCCACCAATGATCACCAATCGACCAGCAATCGATTGAAGTGATTCATAATCGGATTCGTTAAAATGATCGGCTAATTTCACGTAGATAAATGTCACGACGCTTTTCGATTCCTCGCGTCTGGGCGGGTCCTCATGTGCCACTTTGCTAGATCCATCATCCATGCGAATTCCCCTATAGTGCGCACCTGCCTTTACCCAAGCTTCCCGTGGCCCGGGAAGGACAAAGTTTTCTGTTTCATGCTTTCGGTCTTCCTCGTGTGTTCCGTCTTTCCATGTGCTCCGTCTTGATGAAGTAAGACCTTCCACGCCGACGACAGGTTCTGCTGCACGAATTATTACGGTAAGCAGATATATCCGAGATAGCAGACTGTCACGAATACAGTGACTATGTAAAATTAATTGTTTTCATTTATTTTCAGACCGAAGAAACAGACGGCGATGGACGAGATCGGTGAGAGCGGCATCGACGAGGGCGACGTTATGGAGTGCCGCGTCGCCGAGGGTCGCGTCCACGACGACGACGTTGTGACAGGAAAATTATATTCCATTGCCTCGACGTCGGAACCGCGAGTCGACTCCTCGACAATCTTCGCGGCGAATAAAAATATTTCTAAGTCGCGCGGAAACTGTCAAATTCTCGTAACGATCGACTCGACGAATTCAAACCGGCGCTGCGAGCCGTCGACGTATCGACCAGTTACGCACCCAGATCGACACCTTCGGCCGCTCAGCTAAGACGCTGGCTGCGATAGCGCCGCAGCGAAATAGATCGCCGAATATCGACCAATTAGGGCGAAGGGACGGGTCGAAGCGTGCCTCGCGTAACGCGCGTCGTCGCGCGATCGAGACGACGAAATCACTGTCCTGCGGACCTCTGTAACAGGCAGTCAACGTTATATTTCCTCTATAACTATAACGTTATATTTCCTCTATTTCAATATTTAATTGAAATTAATGAATTAACTTTTGTGTGTTTGGACGATTGTAATTCGTCAATTTTTGTGAATCTGTTAAACTGTTTCTACCTGTGTCAAGCGTGGAGGGAAGTCGACAACCACGTCGAGTGAACTGTGGTTGCTTGGTCGAATAAATAAGCAACTGTAAGTTACCTGTCTTTATTCTTTATTTCGCTGTCCCTTGCAATTTTCCCCACGGATCTCCAGCGGAACCCCATGCGATCCCGTGCTAGCCGAATAAAATTAATTGTCAAAAGAAAATTCGTTGTCAATTACGGAAATTGACTGGCGCGCAACATTATTGTAATTAGTTTTTGTCAAAATCAGAGCCCCGGCAGCCCTTGACCCAGGCCGCGCCGGGTGGAATACTGCGCCATTTCATTCGGAAAAGTATTCTGTCTCAACGTCGACAATGGCGACGTCAACGAGGACGGCGTTGATGAGAGCGGCGTTGACGAGGGCGGCGTTGACAAGGACGACGTCGACGAGGGCGCATTGTTCGGAGGCAATTTCGACGGGTAATTTTTTGCATTTCGTAAGTATTTATAACAAAAAGCAAAAATGAAAGATCAAAATGTCATTGATATATTCATGGTTTTTTGTCCCCTTCGTTTTTAGCTCCGATATATACACGCGCCAGCATTCTTTTCGTATCTCGAGGTCAATGACGTTAAGTACCAGAAGGAAAAAGAGATTGCGTGGGACCGCAAATGCAGGGCAGAACACGCTCGGCGACGAGATAAAACGATCAAATCTCAAGGGTAGTGGGATCGTAACAACCGAAATCTGCAGCGAAAAGAAGACGAGGAAGAAGGCGGAAAACCTTCGACGGTTGCGAACGCTTAGTATAAGAACGATTGAAATGTTCTATTTTGTACTTTTATAATATTCATGATTGTCGAATGAAATAAAGTAAAGTTTGTCAATGTTAAAAGCATCCGAGTTTCGCTATTTACCTCTTCGACATGGTCGAACAATATTATTTCATCAATGTTTTCGTTCTCCAAAGCAACGGAAAAAACGGCGCAAAAAATAAGGGTCCTAGCAGGTTAAAACAAGTTTCAATAGACGCGCTATCGTTCAGGGATGATATGATCCCGGTTCCATAATCGTGTAGCTCCGATAGTTTCGGAGATATCGGCCTCTGAAGTCGAATTAGTAAAAAATTGAATGAAAAAATTTCTAGAAAAAATAAATAATGAAAAAATTGATAAAGAAATTTCAAAATTTCTTCGTTTCGCCGCACCTAACGTAGTCCTACCGATTTTGGTGATGCACTGACTCCTGTGATTTGAACTGTGCATCGACGAATTTAAGGCCACATTCAAGTCGACAGGGCCCGACACATTTCACGATTTACATTGAGACGATTTCGAACATCCTCGAATTATTGTAGAGACGATTATGCCATTATATCAATTAAAATCTTTGTGCTCGATTACGTATTTATTCAGTCTCATGAAATCTTACACGTTTATTACAGTTTTTATCCAATCGGGCATGTGTCCAATCAGGCATGTGTCCAATCCGGTGTGCCCAATCGAGCATGTGTATTAGGGTGTCCCAAAAAAAAAAAATATTTTTTTTTTCGTCCGGCCACAGTCGCAAAAGTTGGATTATATCTAAACGAAGATTATCTCAAAATTTGAGGCTCGTAAAAAAATATTAACCGGTCGCTCACGATTTAAATTCCATTAACATATAAAAAAATGATGTTGGCATGAAAAGTATTGGAAGATATTGATGAATCCGTTTCAAATTTAACAATAAAATTATCTGTTATATCCCAAAGACATCCACAAAATTTGGTAGTGATCCGTACAAATGTCCGGGAGATATGACGTTTGCAATAAGCACTAAATTGATTATTCATATATTTTGAATGATTTTAGCTAAAAAAATATTGGATAATATTGATCGATCAGCTTCAAATTTGGTACTGTAACTATATTTTATATGACAAAGATATCCGCAAAATTTGGTTGCGATCCGAACACATTTTTCAGAGTTATTGTGTTTCCAGTGGAGGGGGCAGACAGACAAAAATTTACAAAACTTTTTCTCGGACTCTGGGTATAGATTAAAATTCAGGATGGGAAACAACATTAATTATGAGCGGTGTAAGTCACTTGAGGACCATTTTTGTTCCGTTTTTTAATTTTTATTTGAAGTTAATTAATTACGTATAATTAATTCATTATAGTTCACATTCATGATTTTCTCGTGACAACGTCGGCTCTACTTTCTAGAAACGATGTTGAGGGTCTTTTTATTAGCGTTTGGATATTGTTGGTGGTGGCTTTTCACGACCTGCAAAAGAATTGCAAAAGATATTGCTACGAACGACGAGGAGCAAAAGCAATTTCTTTTGCAGGTCGTGAAAAGCCACCACCAACAATATCCAAACGCTAATAAAAAGACCCTCAACATCGTTTCTAGAAAGTAGAGCCGACGTTGTCACGAGAAAATCATGAATGTGAACTATAATGAATTAATTATACGTAATTAATTAACTTCAAATAAAAATTAAAAAACGGAACAAAAATGGTCCTCAAGTGACTTACACCGCTCATAATTAATTTTGTTTCCCATCCTGAATTTTAATCTATACCCAGAGTCCGAGAAAAAGTTTTGTAAATTTTTGTCTGTCTGCCCCCTCCACTGGAAACACAATAACTCTGAAAAATGTGTTCGGATCGCAACCAAATTTTGCGGATATCTTTGTCATATAAAATATAGTTACAGTATCAAATTTGAAGCTGATCGATCAATATTATCCAATATTTTTTTAGCTAAAATCATTCAAAATATACGAATAATCAATTTAGTGCTTATTGCAAACGTCATATCTCCCGGACATTTGTACGGATCACTACCAAATTTTGTGGATGTCTTTGGGATATAACAGATAATTTTATTGTTAAATTTGAAACGGATTCATCAATATCTTCCAATACTTTTCATGCCAACATCATTTTTTTTATATATTAATGGAATTTAAATCGTGAGCGACCGGTTAATATTTTTTTACGAGCCTCAAATTTTGAGATAATCTTCGTTTAGATATAATCCAACTTTTGCGACTGTGGCCGGACGAAAAAAAAAATATTTTTTTTTTTTGGGACACCCTAATGTGTATAACCGGGCATGTGTCCAATTGGATGTGTCCAATTGGATATGTGTCCAATCGGATATGTGTCCAATCGGGTTTGTCTCCAATGTCGATGTGTCCAATCGGGCTTGTGTCCAATCTTTATGTGTCCAATACTGTGTGTCCAATCGGGCTGTGTCCAATCGGAATGTGTGCAAGTGGGCATCACTCGAGCACGCGGCCAGACCAGCGAGCGTGCAGGCGAGTATCGCCGTCGCCTTACCGACCATACAGCTGAGTCAGGATTTCGGCAATCGGTGCAATACGCATACCGTATGGTATTGATGCATACGATATTCGGTGCATCCTCGGTACCGAATGTAGAACAGTCGATATAAACAATGATTGCCGAAATTAGGGCAAATGCTGAGGTGTCTGTTCTCTCACCTGCATATAAGGTCTAGAGAGCAGACACTCGGCCGTCACAATCGACTCCTGGAGTTGTACGGTTGGTACGGAGTAAATATCCGAGCAAGGGATTTTACCACATAAGGTCAGAATAACTTAATTATTGTGTTTTAATTAGAATGTGTAAACAATCTAAACATTGTTTAATTTAAATATATAAACAATCTAAACATTGTTGAATACCAAGTGTAAACAAACTACCATTGTTAAATTCGGAAGTAATAAATTATTATTTCGTATAAATCCCCGGGAGTCGTGAAGGCGGACATCGAGATCGACCACGTGCTTGTACCGGGAATAATGGTAAGGGTCGTACCAGACGACACGCAAACCTACGACGTAATAATCGGAAGAACGTATACCGAGAAGAGTTGAGTGGAATTCACAAACGGGACGACCAGCTGATTTTCACCCTCAATGACAACGATGTGAACGCAATGATGCCGAACGAGGAGACAGCGGAAAGGAGCGCGACGCTGGAGAAGTCCACGACGTTGCAGCCCGCCTCCATCAACTTCGTAGAGTTACAGAGCACGAACGAGAAGCACGACTTAGCGGTAATCAACTACTGCGAAACGAAACGTACTATGAACGCGGGAAAACGGCTGATCGAAGGGGAGATCGCCCCGATGCCGGTGGTGACACGAACGATGCCGGATAACGAGATACGCGCGGAACATCTCGACGTCGACGACGACCAGCCGCGGATAATTGTGAACGAGTTAGTCGAAGTAATGAATGAATATCGCAACTGTATCGCGATGAACGTGTTCGAGATCGGGTGCGCCAAGAAAATAAAAATGGACATCGTCGAAAAACCGGGAAGTCGACCGGTATACGCGAAACCGTACCGCGCGAGTGAACGTGAACGCGAGGAAATTTAGTGAATAATACGTGAGTGGAAGGAAGCAGGGATAGTGACGGACACGGAGTCGCCGTACGCTTCGCCGGTGCTGATCGTCAAAAAGAAAAACGGGAAATCGCGACTGGTCGCAGACTTCCGATGACTCAACGCACAAACCGAGCGGGTTCACTTCCCGATACCAAATTTGGACGACCATCTCGCGGAAATCCGCGACAGTCAGGTATTCATAACCCTGGACCTGGCACACGGGTCTCTGCAAATACCCCTGATGGACTCTGCACGCAAGAAGACAGCGACCATCACGCCGGATGAGACGGTCGAGTTCACACGAATGATATTCGGGTTAATGAACGGACCGGCATACTTCTCGAAAGTGATGCACAAGGCCCTCGGGCCATTTCGCGAAAAGGTGGTGCTCTACTACCTAGACGACATCTTCATACCCGGACGTGGTTGGGACGATCTACGAGGACGACTACGATTAACACTTGACGCCTTACGCGCGGCGGGATTGACCATTAATCTCGAGAAATGTAAATTCCTACAACGACGCGTTACTTACCTAGGGTACGAAATCAGGGGCAACGGCATCGAACCAGGAGACACGAAAACGAGGGCGATCATCGACTACCCGACCCTGAAGAACGTCCACGAAGTTCAACGCTTCCTCGGAATGGCGGGATTCTTCCGACGCTTCATCCCGAAGTTCGCACATAAGGCCACACTATTACACGCGTTACTGAAGAAAGACGTACCTTTCACGTGGGGCGAGAACGAGACGAGAGCACTGAACGAGCTGAAGAGTGCATTAGCGAGCAAGCCAGTGCTCCAAGCATTCGACCCAGCGCGACAAACCGAGGTCCACACGGACGCAAGCGCTGCGGGGCTCGGCGCGCTGATGTTGCAATGGGACGAGAAACGGCAACTTCGGCTGGTGTATGCACTGAGGCGACGAACGAGCGCAGTGGAGGTCAACTACCACTCCAGCAAGCTGGAGCTCCTCGCAATATTGTGGGCGGTCACTCGACTACGACCCATCATCGCGAACTTGGAATTCACCATTGTAACAGACTGCCGCGCGCTGTTGTACCTTTGCACCGCCAAGACCCTCAACCCGCAGATCATCAGATGGAACGACACGCTGAGCGAGATCACCTTCAACATCGTACGCAAGACAGGCGAGAAACTCGCGCACGCAGATGCGCTGAGTCGAGCGCCGGTCGGCAACGCTGAAGAGGAACGAGACATTGAGCACAAGTTGGGCGTATTTACGCTCGCCAACGAGAACGACGAAGTAGCCATGCAGCAGGACGCAGACGAACTACTATGCAGGAAACGGGAGCTTCTGAATAAGGAACCGAACGAAGAAACAAGAGTGAGCGCAGCGAAGTAACGGACTACGAACTAGTCAACGGAATCGTGTAGAAGAAGCAGAACGAAAGGCTGCTCTTCGCAACACCGAGGGCGATGAGGAAAAGCCTCGCGGTGCGATTCCACGACATGAAAGGACACCAGGGAGTAGAACGCACATACGGGATGCTCACCGAACGCTACTACTTCCCCGGAGCACGACGATACCAACGAAAACACATACGTGCGTGCCTGCAGTGTGCGCTGACGAAGGGAAAACCCGGCCTCCAAAGCGGAGAATTACACCCGATCGCACCCGGCGAAAGACCATTCGCACACGTATGTTACGTCCCAGGGCGCTTTGGGGCTTACAAATCAACCCCTTCTTATGAAGTACGAAGGGTTTATATTTAATTATTATTCTGGGTTTTTACCGGACGTCCTCTACAGGACGTTTCTTGAGGATGGTTCAGACTTGTTTAAATGATAAATCGAGTTCCAATTATAGTAATTGAACAATGGCAACGGAAAAGACGGAACTCGTGTTCCTCACGAGGAAACGCATACAGACGCGACTGCCGATGAAAGTCGGGACAGAGGACATCGAGGCCACGGGGGAAGTCAAGTATCTGGGTGTGACCATAGATACGAAGATGACCTTCTGGCCTCACATACAGAAGACGGCCCAGAAGGCGGCTGAAAGGGTAACAGCTTTGAGCCGCCTGATGGCAAACACAAACGGACCGAGACCGGGGAAACGCCGACTACTTATGTCGACGGCCCACTCGATCCTTCTCTACGGCGCGGAGATCTGGGCGGATGCCCTCAAGACGAAAAAATACTGCCACGCAATGATAACGGTACAGAGACAGAGCGCGCTGAGGATCGCCTGCTCATACCGGACGGTCTCTGCACAGGCCATTTTGGTTGTAGCGGGCGTGATTCCTATAGATCTTCTGGCATTCGAGCGCAAGAGGATCTATGGAAGGAGCGCGGATACAAGACGGCAGGACGCGGCAAAGGCGGAGAGAGACAGGACGATTCAGATGTGGCAACAACGCTGGACAGAAGACACAACAAGCCACTGGACGAGACGATTAATCAAAGACCTGAAATCGTGGACGAGTCGGGAGTTTGGGGATGTAAACTTTTACATCACCCAATTCCTGACGGGACACGGTTACTTCAGACGGTACCTCTACAGGATGGACAAAGTACAGACGCCGGACTGTACGTACTGTGGACACGAACGGGACGACGTGGAACACACGTTCTTCGTATGCGACCAATGGACAGACCTGAGACATGGACTAGAGACGACCGTCGGAAGTATCACTCCCGACAACATCGTGGAGGCGATGCTCCACGGAACAGACTGGTGGCAACTCGTCGCCACATACATAGAAACGATACTGCGACGGAAGAACACCGACGGCTGCCTGACATGACGGACCTGACGTAACACACAAGAGACAACACGAACAACGGATTTACAGAAAGACACACGGACAGGCTCCTCCAGCTAGAAGTAATACTAACGTAGTTCCTGGCTGGGGGGGAGACGCGGAGGATGACGCGGACGGAAGTGGTTCCTCCCAACTGGACGAAAGCGGTCCCGTTTTTGTCTGAGGGAGGAGGGTTTAGTTGGTATGCTTCTCGCGGAAACCGTTTCCGAACGGTTTCCGCGAGAAGAGAGTCCAACACATGAACGTGGACGCTCCTCCTGGCGTTAAGGGGCAACCCCTAACACCGGGCGTAGCAAAAGCGTTTACAGTCTATAAAAGATTCGCCCTACATTTTGCCACGATAAAAAAAAAAAAAAAAAAAAAAAAAAATTGAACAATGGCGACATTTATTGTAGCTGACAATAATATTAACCTCCAATGTCAACAAATCTTATTCTCTCAATTCATTCATCTCATACCTTCAATTTTACTCACTAACATACTCGATCGCAAACACTTTTCTCCTTCTCTCTTCCTCCTTCCACACTTCCGATGGCTGCAATCTCTTAGCCTACACGACAGGTTCTCCCCAGACTGTTCGTGGCACAAGTTATTAAACTTAATCTAACACTTAAAGACTGACCGACGCGGCGCAAATACTAATCCCAGCTCTTTGCGGTCCTATTGATTCTACGACAATTTCTCTGGACCGCGGATCTCTAATGATAGCTTGACATCACTTTGCGAGTGCTATTACGAGGAGTTTTACCGTTGACAAGCTTTCGCTTCTGGTGTGCAAACAGAACTGTCCTCCCGGCGCGCTCATCCGCCGAGCGCGGGATCGGCGGGTGGCACGCCGGGGAGGATTTGCACTCTTCGCATTTTCGTTGCCGGCGGATTCGGCGGCGGAAAACGCGTTCGCGGTATCCGTTACCGAGTCACGCGCGCCTGTCGGTCTTTTATCTTTTTGAGTGTCTATCCGGATACTCTATTTCATATTCGAACGGCGGCGGCAGCAGCGGAAAGTTACCGCTGCGGCCCTCGACAGCACGAAGACTCCATTGCGAAGACGCAATAGGGGTGTCGAATCGCGATGCGCAATTCTGGATCCGCAGAAAGCTGATCCTCCCGCTGCGCGATCGTAACACGTACACATCAACCACTCAGGAACGTTTGTACCACAAGACGCGGCAAAAAGTACATCCTCGTCATCGTGGATAACTTCACGAAGTACGTAATACTGCACGCAGTAAAAGACACGAAGGTAGCACCTGTGACACGCGCGCTGGACAAACTCGTGAACGATTTCGGAACGCCGAAGAGAATTGTTTCGGACAGGGGTACGTGCTTCACATCGCAAAAATTCGCGGAATGGTGCTGGACGAACGGCGTGAAACACACGCTCAACTCCCCCCGCCATCCGCAAGCCAACGGCCAAGTGGAGCGCGTAAACGCCACCTTGATCCCGGTACTCCAAGCCAGCCTCGAAGACGACGAAGGAAGAGACTGGGACTCCCGACTTCCAACGGTACAACGAAACCTGAACGACGCCCCGAGTGCAGCGACGGGTAAGAGCGCCTTCGAAGCCCTTTACGGGTATACGGCGAGACGCGACGAAGGAGCGCTCCCACAGGTCACAGATGCCAGCGACAACTACGCACCACCAACGAAGATACAAGAAGACGTGCGGGAGAAATTCCTTGGCGCGCAAGCAAAAATGAAGAAACGATACGACGCCAGCCGAGCAATCGGGAACGACTTCCACGAGGGCGACGTCGTCGTCATGAAACGAGTCCCTGTCGCCACGGGCGAATCGACGAAACTGCAAGCCAAATACCGAGGACCGCTGACGATAACAGGCAAGCTGCCCGGTGACACATATAAAGTGGCGGCGCTACGAGAAAAGGGCGGACGACGCTACGCCGCAACCGCCCACGCAAGTCAGCTAAAAATTTGGGCGCCTCACACGGACGACGACGGGCTGCACGAAAGCGACGACTCCGACGAAGAGAATAACGCAGTGGACGAGGACCCCGAAAAACGAGAGCGGGAAAACGCACAGGAGACGTCGACAACGAACGAGAAGATCCCGGAGTAGCCATCGCGCGAGGCACAAAAAAGACGACTCGAGCCAAGAGAACACGACGGCCTCCGACCTACCTCAAGGACTATGAGACGAACGCCAACGCACTCGAGGACGAGTGATCACCAAGATAGCCGAGTGTTAACGATCGACCGAAGAACGCCGTGCGCCGAGCGCAATTGAAAAGCCCGTGTGCTACCCGAGCGCCGCTCACCACGCGACGACGACAACCAAAGCTCGCCGACGCGCCCGATTGGGTGCTGGCTCGCGAGGCCCACGTGACGCGTCGCCTACGTTCGCGGATTGGGTAAGGACCCCGAACCGGACACGACGCATCTCCGCCAACGTTCCCGATTAGATCCCGCCGGCGACGCGAGAATGCGCGTGCGCGACGATGAAGAAGACGGAAACGAAGAGGAGAACGAGAGAACACGCGACGACGCGGAACGAGACGGACGAGAGCGAGGACGGAACGGCACGAGCGCGTAAAGTGTGTAATCGATCGGTAGAAACGCAAGAAACGACGAATCGAGTGAATCCCGGCGGTATAACGAAAGTAGAGGGTACAATCGGAATCGAGGACTAGATATGTTAATGCGGGTCAAGATGGCGGATTCGGGGAAGAGCGCGAAGAAAAAGACACGTGTTCGATGAATATTACTTGCTTTAATATGAGCCCGATTTGTATCTTCGAGCGTAAACGAGAAATTAAACACAAACAATGATAACGATTAATTAACCTACTCGCACTAGTCTCTACGCGGCTATCGCCTCTCGTTGCGACCCTCGACCGTTCGCGGCAGGTGCAACTCCTTTGTCTCTCTCTCGCTCGCTCTATCTCTACGTTCGTCTCTCACGCTCGACGTACGCACTCCGACTCTGCGACGCCCGCCTCGTGCGGCACGCCGGTCCTTCGCGCATCTCCGCTCGCGCAGCTTCGGCCACGTCGACTGGCCTCGTGGCGACGCGCGCGCCGTCTATTTCTCGCGGGAGTTTCAACTACGGTTGCTGCCGTTAACACTCGGCCACGCTAAATTAAGCTCGTCCTCGAGCGCTTTATTCGTTACAGACATAGTCGCTTAGTTTAACAGGTACTTTCTTATTTCGTTGCGACCGTCGAATATTCGTCGCCTGGTCGCTAGGAACTATTATTTCTTTCGGTATCACAGGTACATTTTCCATCTTATTGCTAGGTGCGCCTTCGCTCTCGCTCGCAGGTTGACTCGCTTTTCGTCGCTCGCCCATCGCATCGTTCGCCTCGTCGTTTCGCGTCGGCTCGGTTTCCTCGGATTCGTCAGACTCCACGTCGTCTGTCTCGGGGCTCGCAGGCTCCCAAAGCTTCAGCTGGCTCGCGTGCGCCGTGGTCGCGTATCGCCTCCCTTTCTCGTCGTTCAGTTCTACGACGCGATAAGTATCACTCGGTAGCTTCTGCGCGATTACTAACGGCCCTCGGTACTTCGCATGGAGTTTCGTCGAGTCTCCCGTCGCGCTGGGTACGGTTTTCATGTATACAATGTTTCCCTCTGCGAAGTCGACGTTATGCGCGCGGTGAGCGTCGTAGCGCGATTTCATCTTCTCCTGCGCGTCTCTAATATCCTCCCGCGCTTTCGCCTGCAGTTTTCCCGGTTCCTGGTACGTCGTCTCGTCGTCTCGCGTGAGCTTCCGAAGCTCCCCCTCTCCGCGTTGCGGTACGTATCCGTAAATCAGTTCAAAGGGGCTCTTCCCCGTGCTCGCGTTTCGCATTTCGTTCAAGTCGTTCTGTATCTGTCGTAAATTTTTGTCCCAGTCGCGTCCGTCGTCTGCGGTGAAGCTGCTCCGTATCGCCGGCACTAACGTCGCGTTCAATCGTTCAACTTGGCCGTTGGCCTGAGGATGTCGCGGTGAGTTGACGGTGTGACGGATCCCGTGACCCTCACAGAAACTCTCGAAAGCTTTCGCGGTGAAACACGTCCCACGATCGGACACGATTCGGATTGGCGCTCCGTACTCCCGCACAAACTCCTCTAACACGCGTACTACCGGACCCGTTTTGGTGTCTTTTACCGCTCTCAGTACGGCGAACTTCGTTAAGTTGTCTACGATCGCGAAAACGAATTTATTCCCGCGCGCGCTCGATACGAATGGACCTAAATGATCAACGTGGATCGTTGCGAACGGCCTACACCCCGGCGGAATCGGGTGCAGCTCGCCCGCCTGCTTCCCTGGCTGCGACTTGCTTGCGATGCACTGTAAGCACGCTCGTACGTGGCGCTTTACATACGCTTTCGTGTTAGGAAAATAATAATGCTCTAAAATTCTCGCGACTGTTCGGTCTACCCCCGGATGGCTTTTGAGGTCATGAAAACGCACGACCAAACTCTTTCTCATAATGCTCGGAATCGCATACAATAATCGTCCGTCGCGTCGCTTGTAAATGATGCCGTCGACTAACTCGTACTCGTGTACGCGACTCTCCTCGTACTTCGTGCGTGCGCTCGGCGCCTTTTCGAGGATGACTTTCCGCTGGCGAAGGTCATCGTCGACGTATTGGTATACCCGAACTTCGTCCTCCTCGCTACTAATTGACATTACTTCCCGCGTTTCGATTTCTACCGCGCTCGATTCCACTGGCGCTCTGCTCAATGCGTCGACATGAGCGAGTCGTGTTCCCGGCCGATGAACTATACGATAGTCGTAATCACTCAACGAGTCGTTCCACCGCACGATTTGCGGGTTCATGGTTTTCTGCGTGCTCAAGTGGCAAAGTGCTTGGCAATCGGTAACGACGGTAAACGGAATGTTCGCTAGCATCGGTCGCAGACGCGCTACTGCCCAAACGATGGCGAGTAGTTCCAGCTTACTGCTGTGGTACCGACTCTCAGGCTCGCTCGTACGTCTGCTAATCGCGTAAACTAATCGAAACCGTTTCGCCGCGTCTTGTTGCATCAGCATTCCCGCTAAGCCCGCTGCACTCGCGTCGGTGTGCAGTTCAGTTTCCGCACGAGGATTGAATGTTTGCAGAATGGGTCGCTCCGTGAGCTTCGCTTTCAGCGTTTCAAACGCGCGCAGTTGCGCTTCCCCCCACTCGAATACAGCATTCGCTTTCAGCAGTCGGCTGAGTGGCGCCGCGATCTGGGCGAATTGCGGAACAAATTTACGGAAGTAACTCGTCAAGCCAAGGTATCGTCGCACCTCGTGTGCGTTCTTTGGTGCTGGAAAATCGGTTATCGCCGCCACTTTGCTGCTACCCGGTTCGATTCCGTTCGCCGAGATCACGTGCCCGAGATACGCTACCCGCTCGTGTAAGAAGTGACATTTCGCGAGTTTGATGGTTAATCCCGCGCCTCTCAACGCCTCGAAAACTAGACGTAATTTGCCTTTCAGCTCGCTCCAACTCTTACCCGGAATCAAAATATCGTCTAAATAGTACAACGCTACGTTGTCTCGCAGGGGACCGAGAGCTTGGTGCATGGCCTTTGAAAAATAAGCGGGGCCATTCATGAGGCCAAAGACCATGCGCGTAAACTCGGCGGTTTCCTCGGACGTGATAATGGCGGTTTTCGCGCGCGCGTCTTTCGACAGCGGTATCTGCAAATACCCGTGAGCCAAATCGAGTACAATAAATAGGGAACTGTCGCGGATCTGCGCTAAGTGATCGTCAATATTCGGGAGGGGAAAATGTACGCGTTCCGTAACGTGATTTAATTTGCGAAAATCGACGCACAGTCTCGACTCTCCCGTTTTTTTCTTTACAAGCAAAACTGGGCTCGCGTACGCGGACTGAGTGTCCTTAATTATTCCCGCTTCGCGCCATTCGGATAATATTTCTTTAATCTCCTGTCGCTCCCGTTCGGTCGCGCGATACGGCTTACTCGACACCGGTTTCGCGCCCTCGACTAGTTTAATGTCCATTTCAATATTTTTCGCGTGCCCTAAATCATGCAAACCAGTTGACACACAATCTCGATATTCGTTGACGAGTCCGCACAGTTCTTCGGCGACGTCGCGCGGTTGCGCACTGCCGATGTCCAGGTCGTCCACGGAAATGGCGTCCCCCTCCTTCGCTGGTCGCTCGATCATCTGCACCCTCGAAATCTCGCCTCGCAGCGTCGTCTGTCCCGCGCGGATGGTCCGGCTCTGATCGGCCGTGTTCAACACCGGTACGACGTGGCTGTCGTCTGCGCCCACGACGTAAATGAAATTCATCGACTGCGCTGGTAGCACCACGTCCTCCGCAGCGACGGCTCCGGTGGCGGCGACGCCGGCCGCCGTCGTCAACTCGGGGTTCTGCTCGAACGTGAGCGTATCGCCCACCTTGTGATAGTTGATTGACGGGTGGTCGGTAAACGACCGACCGATGATGGCATCCACCGTTTGTGCGTCGTCTGGAACGACACGCATGTCCACGCCCGTTACTTCGGCGCCGTCGATGACGATATTCGCTCGCACTACGCCAGGACTCGTAACGATGCAATCTGGCGGGCCGAAACCCTTAAGCACCACGACTGTCGGCGTCATCACGAATTGTTCGGTTAATACCCGCGTCGCATGTATTGTGCAGTCGGAACTGCCGGCATCGATGAAAACTCGAACCTCGCGATTATTAATCGACGCAGTTTTCACGTATTTAACCGCGGCACTGTCTCCCGGTCGACCAATAGTATTTACCGTGCGGTCACTCGTCGGCGGATTGTCGGGACAATTCCGACCGATGTGCCCCAGTTTGTGACACCGGTAGCACTTAGTTTCGCGTCGCGGTTCGGGGCAATCTCGCGCGATATGACCTGCTTTCGCGCAGTTGTAACACTTGCGCGGCCCCTCGGGTGCGCGCCCGGTCGGGGTCGGCTTCTCACTCGCGGCACTCGTTTTCCCCGTGTCCTCCCCGTCCGATTTCGCGGTCGTCTGTCGCGGCTTCGTTGCTGGCGCGTCACGCGTCGAGCGGATTCGGTCCGCCCGCTGACTCAGCACATTCTCGTAGTAAAGAAGATCGTGCAGCAACGTGTCGCACGTATACTGTGACGTGCCCATCATTGTGTTACACAATTCGCGCGACCACAACCCGATGAGTATTTCGGCTTTTGTCTCGCGGTACGACATGCCAAGCGCGCCGCACAACTTCACCTTCGCATGGAAATATGGCGACAGCGCCTCCCCCTTCGCTTGTACACGCGCCTTCATTCGCGCCCACCGTGTCGACGCGTCATCTCGTACGATGAAAGTCTCGCGAAACGCTGCACGAAAATCGTCCCACGTGCGTAATTCACCGGCTCGGCTCCGCGCCCAGTCCCTCGCGCCCCCTCTCAAGTGCATGCGCGCTGCTTCGAACAGGTAGTCGGGAGGCCAATTGTGGAGGTGCTGCATCGGCTCGAGATTCTCGATCCATTCCTTCGCTCGAATGCCGCCGTCGTCGGAAAATGTCTCGATGTTTTTCGACAAGTCGGGGATCACGTGGTATGTCGGAATTGGGCTTACTTGCGGTCTCTGCTGCGTCATGAGTCCGGCGAATATTTGCGCCAATGCCTCGTCTCGATTTCCGTTGGTTAATAGCGTGCGAAATGCATTGACCAATTGTGGCGCGGCCTGCGCTGTGCCGTCGAATGACGACTGTCCCGCTGGCGGCTGCGACATGTGTACGTCGCTCGAGTGTGTCCGGTCGCCCTCGGCAAATGGCGCCCGCGTCGGCATGGCACCACCGTTCACGCACGCGTCGTGCGCTCCCGCCGGAACGTCCGGCCGTTGCTCCTCGTGGCCCTGCGCCGCCATGTTGGCCGACGCCGATGTCGCCGCGTCGCCTCCGTGCCCGACGACTGCCCCCAATGGCTCTCCCGCACTCGCGGCTCCCTCCGGTCGACTCGCGTTACCGCCCACTACGCCCGACGCTGCACCGTCCGTCGTCGGCGGTATTGACCACCCACGCCCCACTGTGCGATTGAGTCCCATTCGTGCGAACTCTCTCACAGCAAACCGCTCGTAGTCGTCGTAGTCGCACATTCACCTTCGCGTCTCACTCGTTTCCCGCACTCGCGATCGAATTTTTCATGTCCCTCACTTTTCCCCTTTTTCTTCCTTTCCCGAATATCTCGCACATTAACGGCTCTACGGCGCGATTGAGTGGATCCCACTTCTGAATTGTTAATGCGGGTCAAGATGGCGGATTCGGGGAAGAGCGCGAAGAAAAAGACACGTGTTCGATGAATATTACTTGCTTTAATATGAGCCCGATTTGTATCTTCGAGCGTAAACGAGAAATTAAACACAAACAATGATAACGATTAATTAACCTACTCGCACTAGTCTCTACGCGGCTATCGCCTCTCGTTGCGACCCTCGACCGTTCGCGGCAGGTGCAACTCCTTTGTCTCTCTCTCGCTCGCTCTATCTCTACGTTCGTCTCTCACGCTCGACGTACGCACTCCGACTCTGCGACGCCCGCCTCGTGCGGCACGCCGGTCCTTCGCGCATCTCCGCTCGCGCAGCTTCGGCCACGTCGACTGGCCTCGTGGCGACGCGCGCGCCGTCTATTTCTCGCGGGAGTTTCAACTACGGTTGCTGCCGTTAACAGATATTTTGTTTCATTATAAACCAAAAGAGTATTATTTTTGTTTTCTCGGCTGGCCGGGTGTTGCAACGAGCGCACGCGGACCACGTCGCCATTACAAGTATAAGCCACGTTGCCTGCCGAGGGAATAAAGACGCGAAATAGAAACTATATTAAATAATAAACGCCGAGCGTACGATTTATTTCAAAAGCCGAAAAACTCCCACAAATCCCCGTGAGCTTCCCAAACGCCCCCGCGGACGGCCTGACTTACAAGAAACGAACTAACATATGGAAGTCGAATCGCGCAAGAATATCGATCTTCGGCATAGAATCGTATCATCACATTACACATTGATTCGACATGCGTCCAGCAAATAAGTATTGATACTAAGAAAATCGATTTTTCAGCGAATGTTTACGAAATCCAAAATTTCGTTATATCATACAACAGTGTAAAATGATCTTCAAATTGTTAAGTTATAACAAAAGAATTATTATTATTTGATTTCTGATTTGTTCTGGGAAGTCAGTAAAATTGAAAACATTAAAATAAAATTCAGACTCGACTTTTTCATACCGTACATTAATTTTTTTAAACTTATCATAACATTTGCCACTAATCGAAAAAATATTTTGAAAAAAAACCGAAATAGCTAAATAGAGTTTTAAAAAATGCGTCGGGTGTTTTCGTTCCAGATTATGGATGAATTGTATTTCCTGCTCGAAGTTTGATAATTGCAAAACGAAATTGGCAAAATTTTAAGTTTGTTTTTTCATTTACAAACAAAATATTTTTGATAGAATCGATCTTTTTATTGAAAAGTCGATCCAGTGTATAGTAGTGGCACTAAAAATTGGTAAATTGATTTGAAATATCGATATTTCAAAAAAAAGATTTGTTAAAGAATTGATCTATTATGTGGCATCCTTATTTCTACTCACTTTTACGTGAACGACGATGCCTTGTTGACTCTCTTCCGCAGAGGGTTTCCAATATTTTCCTCCTTTTATTGAACTTCCGCTTTGAGAAGGCACCAGATGAGCCAACAGCATTATTTGGACGAATTCCTTAGAATCTGAAATTAACAGTTAAGATATTAGACTATCGGAACCAATTTAATAAACGCATATCATATACAATAGTACGGAAGTTATCTACGAACGTTGATCAATTTCGGTGTTCGACAAACGTTTCAACAATTTCTCGATTGTTCCTTTCACTTTTGTAGTTTTGCTGACAGCGTAGAGTTTCTCGAAAAGAGAATCCCATCTCACGAACAACTGTACGGCATCAGATTCGTAAAGTTCGCTGAAGTCAATGTCGATTAATTTCGAACCGTTCGCAGCATCCTTCAGAAAAGGATACTTTTTGAAATATTGCGAGACCGTTCTCTGTGTCTTCACCAACGTTTGATGGCGAATCTTTGCGGTCTTCCTCCAATGTGGCTCGATTTCGTTGAAATCGCGATTGTGGTCGGACCAACATAGACTGTGTTCTTCGTCTTCATCTGTTGAAAAAAAGCATTAAAATAAGTACATACAGAGCGCGAAAATTATTCATAAACTAGAGAAAATGTTCGAAAGTTTATTATTTATGTCGGGCGTCGTGCTGTTCGTCAAATCTCCTGCGCTTTTTGTCGAACTTTCTCCATAGCCGCACGTTCGTCGATATAACTGTAGACAGTTGTGGAACTTATCGACAAGTCTACCGCGAGCCCGTTCTGGTTTTCCATCAAGTGAGTTTCGCTTCAACGTAGACGGTATGAAATACATCTCACGCTTTTCGTTTGGAAATAACTCCAATACTTCATCAGCCAAATCCGAGTAGTCGGTTATAGACAGAGCACTGCATTATTCTCCAACAGAGAATAATAATTACTTAATAATAATAAATAATAATTACTTAATAATAATAAATAATAATTACTTAATAATAATAAATAATAATTACTTAATAATAATAAATAATAATTACTTAATAATTACTTACATAGTTTTTCCGTCCACCCTTGGTCCGCTTGTGATATTCACTGTCATTAACGTATGAACGAACCCGCGGTTTCTTCAAACCACATTCTATCAGATTTGGTCGTTGATATTGTACTGGAGGCTGAGCTACGAGTCTTTCGTAATCTTTTTGTTGCACGTTATCGACCTCACTCACGTCTTTAGATAAAGCGTCTTCTATGATCTCGATTGGTAGCAAATCGTCGCTTTCACTGTGTCCTTTTGGACTATCTACTTGCTCTTCCTGTACGATAGAAATAAGAAGAATATGATTTAAAAAAAGTCAGCAAATCTATTAAAATTTGGAATATTTTTCTCGAGAGTTTATAAATGGTCAGTAGTTGTTTTTCTTCAACTCGTTACAGAAAATACTTTAAGCATTTTTTACACACAATCGCAAACCAAATTTTCATCCCTATAATTAATAAGTATAAAAAAACTAACATGTATTGAGAAGTCATTAATTCTGCATGATAATAATAAAGGAAAAAGATTCACGAATTAATTAAAAACTTTATATGTAACCCTTATTTCTTCTAATTGTTAATAATTTCGTATATATTTTGGAACACGTTATTTTAGAAGTTGTCTCTAAACATTTCTCGTACAATTTAAAAATCCCAAAATCCCTTAATTTGCTATACAGTATTGACGTGTTGCCGAATGATAATAAATCGAATCCTTACGGGAAGACTATCCGAACGATTTCGCTTCTTTTTCGATCGGTGACGGCCATGAGACCGAATTCTCGCTCCCAATTGGTGCTGAATTCATTCCTCGGACCAACCTTCGGAATCAATTCAGCAATTAAGTCTTTGCGAAGTGCTTGGAGACACTCGAAAGTATACTCCTGATCTATAAACAGAAATAAAAATTGTAATTAAATACCTGTTATTATCATTCGTACTTAAAAAAAACTGTTATAGTTACCTTTAAAATGAGGTACAAGGTTTTCTAACTTGCATTGGATGAGATAATTTTCTGTTTTTTCGTCAGCCATTGGCAGTCGCAGGTAACTAGAACGTACATTTTAACCAATAATTTGTATAAGGATGACTAACATTTTTTTTTCAACGAACTATCGACGCTCTTTCATGTTGGCAAAAAAAAATTCGAGTACGTGTAAATAAACTCCGTACCGAAGGAACAGACGTTAAACAATCGCACACAATCTCCTTCAACAGCATGAAAAATGCGCACTCTATGAATCTCAGTGAATGACAACAAAGGGAACTAAATTTTGGACGACGTGAAGAATCGAACTCATATGATACATTGTAGTTATAGATTGTGCAATTTAACTGAGAGCAGCGTTCGTCCGCCCACCTCAATGTTTGTTGACATCGCGGCTTAATACTTATTTTTCTCACAATAAATCCTGGTAAGAAACCGTCTTCGTTAATATCGGATAATTAAGGTAATACGACTGGTACAGTCCCGCCAAACGTGAGTTTCAGAGAATATTTCGAACACTTCTCAATGGGATAAAAATCTGAAAAAATCAAGCACGTTGTAGGTACCGAAAAGATTAATTGCTTCCTCATAGAGGAAGCTTTGTTTTCGTGAAATTTTTTTTTTTCGAGATTTTCATGTTAACATACTCAGAATCACCTAAAACGTCGAGAAAAGTGGTCTAGAAAATATGTCTGTATGTGGGTATGTGTGTGTGTGTGTGTGTATGTATGTATGGTCCAGGCACCGAACATTCAATTGTTCATAACTCAGGAATGGCATGGTGGATCGAGCTAAAAATTGGCACGCAAGTAGAGTATTAAATCCTCTGTAATTCACATATTTTCAAAATTAAATATATCCATGTATACAAATTTTATCGAATTTTAAATTTTTCAAAAAAATGGCGTGATCGCTCTAACTTTCGTAAAAGTTCGACGATTCAGCTATATACTTCATCATAAATAAAGACACGTTCAATGTTGTTTGGTATTGAATTTCAGCGAAATCGGTAAAGCGGTTCCGGTTTTATAGAATTTTGAATTTTTCGAAAAAAGTAAATTTTGCTCTAAATCACGTCGAATCTCATCAACCAAAATCTCAATGAACCAAAATATTCAACAGTCAAAAAATAACATACAGCGCTGCCACGTATAAAATTTGGTGACGATCGGTAAAGTCGTTCGGATTTTACGCTGTTATGAATTTTTTTTTAAATTAAGATTTTCGCTGTAACTTATGGAAAAGTTATTAAAGTAAGTCAAAACTTTGTACCGAATTAAAATTAGATGTAACGGTGTTTGCAACGGAGTTTTCTTTTGTTCGAATTCAAAAAAAGTGCAAAGTTTTGTTCAAATTCAAAAAAAGTTGCAAAGTAGAACTTTGCACACTGCTTCCTCATTAATTCCCCTTTTTCACAAAGCTTCCTCTATGAGGAAGCCAAAGTTAATAAATAAGCTTCTTCATAGAGGTGGCTTTGTGAAAAAGGGGAATTAATGAGGAAGCAGTGTGCAAAGTTCTACTTTGCAACTTTTTTTTGAATAATAGTAATTCCAAAATGTTATTAACAAATAAATGAAAAATGAATTGTTCGACAATTTACCTGTGTTGCACCCCGGAATATTTAAATTCCGTTTCGAAATTTCAGTTGCTCAATCGAACGCCCGGTCGGGGTGAACGATCGAGCGCGTGCCGGAATTCGCCGATGTTGAAATCGGGCGAATTGACACGAAATGCTTACGCACCGATTTTCGGTGAATCGCAGCGATCCACTGCAATTCACCGACAGTCGAAGACCAGACTCGGAGCTGAGCAGTCAGGCTCCTCTTAGACTCGGGTACCCACGAATTGTAAAACGATTAGAAACAGAAACTGTAACACAGAAATATCATTCTCTCAAATAAATTGTCTAATTGGTAAACCCGAGTTCGCGTGAGTCCAACTCTTTAATCGGCGAACGATCCCGAATAAACAACAATTACCCACCGACTGGTAACCTGATCAATTACCGAGTCGCCGGGCACAACATTTTGGTGGCAGCGGTGGGATCTGCCGTAAGCGAACCGGACACGCCACGAGGATAATCTTGAGGCGAAAGATCTCGTGTCGGGGGGGCCACATTTCCCTCGCACGAAAATAAAACCCAGAGTCAAACCCGACACGCAGACGTTGGGGCAAAGGACCTGGTGCGGTTTGACACGCAGACGTCAGACCGTCAGACGATCGAGAGCGCGACCAGGAGGACGCGACCGATACGCTCGTTGGCCGAGGACCGCCGGCGACGAGAGCTAGCGACGGACGAGGATAAAGGGTCGACCACGCCGAAGAGGACGATCGGGCCGACCAAGGACATCCAGACGCCGCAGCCAGGGGTCAACGTCCAGGCCAACACAGCACCGAGGACGACAGCCCTGACGATCAACAGCGCCATGGCAGGGATGCTAATTCTGTAAGTGGCGATTGTTATGTACATGTGCTAGGGTTTTTTTTTGTGTAAAAAAAAACATATACCAGAGCCAAAAAAGGGGAAAAATTCTCGAACGAAAAAAAAAAAAAAAAATCGCGTAAACCCGTGGGACTGAGCCCGCGAGCCCAGATCTCTCGTTAATAAAAACCGAGACCCTTACTTGTGAATCCAAATAAGTTTGTAGCAACTTACGCGGATTCACAGTATTAATTCGCGAAAGACAGGAGGCCAGGCTAACACCAACCACTGTCCATCATAATTAAAATAAAAATAAAATAAACGCGAGGGGAAGCGCGAGTAATCCCGGGGGGGCCAACACATGCCCGGAGGTCGAGCCTCGTTGCCGAAAAGGAGGGCGAATTCGGAGGACTCGACCTTGCCGGCTGAGCCCGTTACCCCGACCACAGGGTTAGAGGCCGCGGTTCACGACATCACATTCCGGACCCGGCGGGCCCTGCTGGAAAATTCGCCGACAGGGCGACTACCAGCGGCCACAGAAGCGGCGTTAGCCGCTTGTTTGCGTGCGCCTTTCGGCGTCAACACCGTCCGGGATACCGCGTTCGGCGGCCCCGACGACAGCCTGATGGATCCCCGCAGGGATGACACGCGACGCGTAACCAACGCGATGGTCGACCAGGGCATCGAGGAGCTCCGCGCCCAGCTGGACACCACCAACCGGGGGGCTGCTGCGGGCGCTGCGGGGCCGTACCCTCAAGGGCCTGGTCGGTCAGAGGACGACGGAGACGACAGCTACCGTCTGGAGACGATGGAGGAGAGGCGGATCCGTGAAGAGCAAACGACGGTTCGGGAGGTCGATCCCCGGACAAGCGCGCGGAGGAGGGTGGCGCAGGCCCTGCAGGGGATGAGGGGCGATGAGATAGACCTCATCTGCCGTCTGCAGGAGCAGGTTGCCACCCTCACGGTCGAGCTACAAGCCCTAAGAGGGCAAATAGGGGGGCCCTCCCTCGCGGGGGGGCGAAATCCGCCGGGCGCTCCGGGAAATCCGCCGGGCGCCTCGGGTAACACGCCGGGCGCAACGGGTAATCCGCCGGTCCCGCCGAACAGGAACTCGCGGGGTTCCCCGGCCCAGAACGGCTGGGAGCCGCCGTACGGCTATCACCCGGACGCGCCAAACTACCCCCCAAGACGGGACGCGGACACGCTCGATTTGGGGCTGGCTTTAAAAAATATCAAGAGTTTCGATGGAAGCAAGCCCACGGAGCTCGACGGCTTCATCACCAGCTGCGAGACCGTGTTCGAAATGGTTTCTCCAAGCAGGCACGGTATACTGCTGAAGCTTGTGCTGAGCAGCAAAATCGGTGGCCAAGCCACCCGTGAGCTCAAGCACAAAACCATAAATTCGGTGAGTGAGCTCAAAACCGAGCTGGAATCTCTGTACGGGCAGCGCAAGTCCCTGGCCGCCCTACAGTTGGAGTTCAACGCCCTCCGCCAGGGACAGGGCGAGGACATCGCCGCGTACGCAGCTCGGACAGAAAAACTCACGATCGAGGTGATCGAGAAACTCTGCGGTGTCGTCTCGTCTGAGCGTGACGCGCTGACTATCGAGGAAGTCACGCGGAAGTGCGGCCAGGCGAATTTCGAGAACGGTCTGCACGGGCAGGTCCAAATTCTCGTTCGCTCGCGAAATTTCGCCACACTGCACGAATCGATCGCCGGGGCGATCGAAATCAGCAACATGGTGCAGCCGAAAGGCGGCGCCGCCGGACAGAGTCACAACAACCGGCGATCCACAGCAGCTCCGGCGCAGGGGGCAAAGACCTGCTACAACTGCGGAAATGCGGGGCACCTGGCCCGAGACTGCACGCGGAAATCGGGCCGCATGAGCCTGCCAATGGCCGGTCCAAACGATAAAAAAATAAATCAGGTGGACATCATTTGCACGTACTGCAAAATCAAGGGCCACACCTGGCAGGAATGCCGGAAGAGGCTGAAGAAGAAGAAGGAAAACGGCCAAGGACAGCAGCAGCAAAATAAAGCGGCGAATAATCAGCCGGGGGGGAATGATAAGCCTCAGGCATCCAGCATGGCCGCCAAGAGCAACGTCAGCAGCGGGGCCGCGCGTACGCTGGGCACGCTGCAGGTCAACACACTGGCTGTCCGGCACGTAGCGCAAGGCCGGAGCGAGACGGCCGCGGCCGAGAAAGAGACGCTGCGAGTATTGCAGATAACGCTCCCGGCCGCGAGCGATACGGCGGGCGACACCGCCGCTGACTTCGATATCGCTTGCCCTACTGCCGCTCGCGAGCTCTTGACCCTCAAGGCTGACACCGGAGCCCAATGCAGCATCGTAAAATACAGCTGCTTGAAGGCCGAGGCGCGAATCGCGGACAGCGACGCTGAGTTGCAAGGGGCAGGGGGGAGGAAATTTTCTCCTCTCTGCAAGGCCGAAATTACGCTGAAAACACCGAGAGTATCCGTGCAGCATTGGTTTTACGTCGTGCCGGACGACGTGCCGTTGGCTGTGCACGGGCTGCTGGGGATGGACTTTATTAAAAAACATAAGGCCGACATCCTCAGCGGCGAAACTTTTAAATTATTCGGCCACAGCATGCCGCTAATAGACGGACGCTCGAAAATAACGATTGCGCCTCGCTCGGAAAAAATAGCCTACGTCGCGACGACGAGTAAATACGTCGGTTTAGTCTCGCGTACGGAGGTGAGCAAAGGCGTGATACTCGGCGCGTGCTACACACCACCACGAGGGAATAGCTGTGTGGTGAGCCTCGCCAACACTACCGAGCACGAGGTGGTGATAGAGCGGCCGACGGTGACACTTGAGCCGGTCGAGATAACCGAGGCCGAGGTCGACGCGAACGCCAAGGCACTGCTCGTAAGCCCGGTGCAGGTGGAAAGGGGGGCTCAGCGACTGGAGCGATTGAAACAGGAGCTCAGCCTGAGTCACCTCAACAGCGAGGAACGAGACGAACTCCTGAAAATAGTGAATCGATATGAGCGGATTTTCCACTTAAAGGGAGACGTTCTGCCGTGCACACACGCCGTGGTACACAACATCCCCCTAAAAAACGGTGCGAGGCCGATAAAGGTGCCGCCGTATCGACTTCCAGAAATGCACAAACGGGAAGTCGAGCGGCAGATGGAGGAGATGCTGGCGGACGGAATAATCCAGCCGAGCCGCAGCCAGTGGAACGCTCCTCTGCTGGTGGTGGCCAAAAAACCCGACGCGGCGGGGGTGCAGCGAATGCGAGTAGTCGTAGACTTCCGTAAATTAAACGAGGTAACCGTCGGCGACTCGTATCCCCTGCCGAACATCACGGAAATACTGGATCAGCTGGGGAAAGCGCACTACTTTTCCACCCTCGACCTCGCCTCGGGGTTTCATCAAATCCCAATGGCGAGCGAGGATAAGGAGAAGACGGCCTTTTCGACGCCGAACGGGCATTTTGAGTACAATCGAATGCCCTTCGGGTTGAAAAACGCGCCCCCCACATTTCAGCGGCTGATGAATTCCGTTCTTGCCGGCATCCAGGGAATAAAATGTTACGTTTACCTGGACGACATCGTGGTATACGGTAAAAATCTGCGAGAGCACAACGAGCGACTTGAGGAGGTTTTTCGGCGACTGAAAGAAGCGAACCTCTCTGTCCAGCCCGGGAAGTGTCAATTTCTGCGGAAGGAAACAACATACCTAGGACACATAATTTCCAAGGAAGGCGTGAGAGCAGATCCCGTCAAGCTCGAAGCTGTCCGAAATTACCCGGTGCCGAGGAGCGTGAAGCAAGTACAGTCGTTTCTCGGGCTAGCCGGCTACTACCGAAAGTTCATAAAGAATTTCTCGGAAATTGCCAAACCACTGACGGAGCTGATAAAGAAAAACACCGTCTTCGAGTGGACGGCGGTACGAGATGCTGCGTTCGAAGAATTAAAAACAGCTCTGACCACGGCTCCAGTGCTACAATACCCGGACTTCGAGAAGCAATTCCTGGTAACGACCGACGCGTCAGGAAAGGCCATCGGGGCGATATTATCGCAGGGCAAGGTCGGCGAGGACCTGCCAATATGCTACGCGAGCCGCACGCTCTCGAAGGCGGAGTTAAATTACAGCACCACCGAGAGAGAGCTGCTCGCGATAGTGTGGGCAATCGCGCAATTCCGTCCGTACATCTACGGTACACGGTTCAAGGTAATCACAGACCATCAGCCGCTCACCTGGTTGTTTAGTCAGAAAGACCCAGGTTCCCGGCTCATGAGATGGAAAATCAAATTGTCAGAGCACGAATTTGAGGTGGAATACAAAGCTGGAAAAAGAAATACCAACGCCGACGCGCTTAGCCGCATTTTTATCATGACCCGTGCGCGTGCGAGAGAGATGGAGGAAGCTAGCGCGCGAGAAGAAGCAAGCGCGCGGGAAGAAGCAAGCGCGCGAGAGAGAGAGAGCGCGAGAGTGAGAGAGAGGGAGAGAGTCCAGACGCCCGACCGCCGGCAGGGCCCTTGCGACGAGGCAGCGGGGCCGAGCGGCCGGAGTGGGGACGGCGCGAAGACCCGCACAAAGCGGAGACCCGAGGAGACGGAGAGCGCTGCCGAGAAGGACAGCGCTATACCAGCCGTCGCGCACGGTCGCGCTCGCTCTACCGCTGGACTACAGACGGGAGCGGGAGAGCCTCTGCCCGCGCGGGAGAGCGAGAAGGACGGCGCTACCACGTGCTCTGCGTCGCCCAGCAACCAGGCACGCCAGCGCGATGGCCGGTATGAGGAGAGCGAGAAGGACGGCGCTACCACGTGCTCTGCGTCGCCCAGCAACCAGGCACGCCAGCGCGATGGCCGGAATGAGGGGAGCGGGGACGGCACGAGCATACGTGCAAGCGGCCGACCAAGCCCGCGCGACGCCCGGAGTGAGGGGAGCGGGGACGGCACGAGCATACGTGCAAGCGGCCGACCAAGCCCGCGCGACGCCCGGAGTGAGGGGAGCGGGGACGGCGCGAGCACGTGCTCGGGGCCCAGCGAGGCAACTGACAGCTCGGGCGAGGATGACCGAGCCGTCACTTGTCCGCCCGTAAGTGACCGGCCAGAAATACTTCGCGAATATCACAGTGCGCCCCTGGGTGGACACCAGGGGGTGAAACGGACACTGAAGCGTATTCGCGCTACGTACAACTGGCCGGGCTTGAAGAAGGAGGTGGAAAATTACATTTCCGCCTGCTCCAAATGCCAAAAAAATAAATTGAAGGTCAAGAATCGGGCGCCAATGGTCATCACTGACACGCCCGATCGAGCCTTCCAGAAGGTAGCTGTTGACATCGTGGGTCCGCTACCTGAAACCCATCGAGGAAACAAAAACATACTCACCTTTCAAGACGCCCTCACCAAGTTCAGCGCTGCCGTGGCCTTACCAAACCAGGAGGCCCAAACCGTGGCGAGGGCCCTCGTCGAGGAAATAATCTGCCGGCATGGAACGCCGGAGATCATCCTGTCCGACCGAGGCACCAACTTCCTCAGTGCTACGTTTAAAGAAGCATGTAAGCTGCTGCGGATAAAGAAGATCCAGACAACAGCTTACCATCCCGAGAGCAACGGAGCACTCGAAAGGTCGCACCGGACCCTGGCTGAATACCTGAAGAATTTTATCAGCGAGGACCAGCGCGACTGGGATGAGTGGCTGCCGTATGCGATGTTCACATACAACACCACCCCTCACACAGCCACGGGGCTCTCGCCGCATGTATTGGTATACGGCCGAGAGGCCGAGCTGCCCACGTCGGTGAAACGTGAGCCGCGCCTCACCTACACTCACCACGACTACGCCAGCGAGCTACGCGAGCGACTGCGGGCTGCCTGGGCTATAGCCCGCGACAATCTCCGCAGCGCGAAGGAGCGAGCCAAGCTGGCGTACGACGTCCGAGCGAGAGAGACAGAGATCCAAGTAGGAGACCACGTGCTCCTGCACGATGACACCGTGCGACGAGGTCGGGCCGCGAAGCTCTCGCCGGTGTGGACGGGCCCGTTTCTCGTGACGGCGAGAAGAGGCGACGTGGACTACGAAATAAAAAAGGGACGGAAGATGACGACGGTGCATGCAAACCGCCTCCGTCCCTATGTGGATCAGTAATCGAGGGGGGGACGCGATTAAAACTAACCTAGAATTAATGGGGAAGTAACGGGTGAACAATGGGGTATTTTTTCTTTTTTTTTTTACGTTTATTCCACCCCCTCTCGGGGATGGCTTTTTGTACTACAGCGCTTGGTAAAAGAATACACAAAAAAATCCATGAATAATGTGGCGGGCGCTGCGGTCCGGGCCCGTTGCGAGCTACCACGGCTCGTCAACCGGCGAAAGGCTGCGGAGCTGCTCCCGGGACGGGCGATGCGGGGTGCCGCAGCCCTCCTTCTGCACGAAATACGTTTGGCAGAACGGGCACCGGACCTCGGGCTCCACCCCGAAGAGCCGCTGCAGGCCCAGGTAATATGGATTCTCGGGGGGCGCCCCTCCCCAGAAATCGTTCTCCCAGAGGGAGTCTCGGCAAGCCCGCAAGAACTCCCTCTGGAGCCTGACCTCCTTCGCGTGGTTGATGAATGTTCTCAACCAGCCAGGCCGCTCGGCGCGCTGCTGGCGCTCGAGCATCTCGAACTGGAAGCAAATAAAACAACGGGGGAAAAATTAAAAAAACGGTCAGGGGGCGTTTTGAGGAGAAAACCCAATGGGGTGGTACTTACCGCCCGCCGCAGCAGCTCGCGGACCGCCTCGCGTTCGTCATGATAGTCGAGAAACTCCATCTCTCTTTGAATTTTTACTGGTTGCGTGGTGAAGGTTTGGTGGTTTGATTGGTAATGACCACCTCGTGAGCGCGGCGGCGTCGCGAAGGCCCGATGACAACCGGGGGGTGGGGGCGAAATTCTGCAAAATCAGCAGTCGCACGGTCCGAGTCCCGCTAACGCTCACCTTCACGTTGCAGGACGGTAACGCTACTCCTCCGTCTGATACCGTGGGCCGAGGCGTCGGACGACTACAGGCTAACCCCCTTCACGAGCAACCCCGGTCTCTACTACGAGGACATCGGAAGCCTCTCCGTGATAAAGGCAACCTGGAGGCTGGCCATCAACATGGACTTAACCACACTAGCAAGGCGGGAGAAAGCAATCCGCGAGAATCTGCAACAACTCACGGAAATTTGCAGCCGCGAGAAAGAGCAAGGACGGAATGATGAGCAATGCGCCGAAATGGGCGAAACCGTCCGTCGAATGATCGCAAAAATCGACGACGGCATGGGCACGGTCCACGACCTCGTGAAACCCGAGCCGGCGCGCACGCGTCGGGGGTTGATCGACGGCCTAGGATCGATTGTCAAGTCGATTACCGGAAATATGGATGCTGCTGACGCCGAGCAGATACACGACGAGATATCGACGCTGCAGGCGAACCAGCGAACGCTGAAGGATGGTATGAAAAATCAGCTGCAGGTCGTGAAGTCGACCCTTAATCTCTTCAACGATACCGCCATAAGAGTGAAGCAGAACGAGGTGATGCTGCTCAACCTCGTCGCCAGCATACGCGACACATTGACCACGCGGGCTGACGACCTTGCAAGGCGACAACAAATCGACGCAAGCCTCGGAGCCTTGAGTTTCATTGTGGAGGAGCTCCTCACTGACGTGAAGGAGTTGGTGTTGTTGCTCGCCGAGATATCCACCGGGCGGATAAGCGCGGGGGTACTCACACCGCGGCAGCTAGTGCAGCACCTCACCGACGCACTACCACACTTGCCGGCCGGCACGGGCTTCCCCGTCGCGATAACGCGCGGCGAGGCGACCACGCTCATGCGGCTCATCGACACGAGGGCCTACGGCCACGGGTCCGCCGTCGTGCTGATACTTGACATCCCGCTGATAGGAGCGCAACGCTACAGCGTCAGTCGGGTATATCCAATACCAACAAACGCAGGCAATGGAACATACTACTACATCGACACTACGGAGGACTTCGTGGTAATCGACCAGGTCCACCGTACTTACCTGCGTTTGACCGGCAACGACCTCGGAAAATGTAAAACTTTCGATAACCGATATTTGTGCGCGCCGTTACACCCGTCCATACAAATAACGGGTCACGCGCCATGTGAAGTACTAACGTACGCGAAAATCGACACGCAAAACGGACTTAACTGTCCAAAACGCGCGGTAAAATTGGAACGAACCCTAATCATCACTATGAACAAGCCGGGGCAGTGGTTGTACATCGCGCCCGCCGAGGAACCCATTTCGATCACGTGCGGCAGCGTACCCGCGATACACGAAAAATTAAAAAACACGGGAATTTTGGCTCTGGTAGGCACATGTACTGTAACCGCCCCTGACTTTAGCATCCAAACGATCCGCCGAGTTACGCAAATGACCGACGGAAACTACCTGCCGTCATTTAACCTGACGCTTTCGACAATCGATAAAAATATCAACCCGCGAGTCGCCAACAGCAGTGTGAAGTTAGTGAATGTGCTTCGCAACCCGGAGGAATTAAAAAACCTCGGCACTCGTGTGAACGAAATTAGTGATCAAATTGAAAAAGACTTTGAAAATAATCCGCAATATTATCATAATGTCGGATTTTATTCCTTGGGTGCTATAGCGCCGGTAGCATTGGTCTGCTTTGCTATCTACAAGCTCTACAGGCACGTACTGGGTCGTAACGCGACACCGACAAGGTCGGCGGAGGCAACGACTCTGCCACGGCCCTCGCTGAGCATAAACATGCAGTCACCTGACGCGCGGCCGGAGAGCCGATTGCACGCGGAACTGCAACGAGCCTGCTCCGCCAGAAACAGCCGACTCGGATTTGCAGACCAGACCAATGCACGGCGACAATAAATATTACCGCATCGGCATAACAGTAATAATCGATGTAATACGGGGTTTAGATTATAGGAAAGTCGATGTAAACCCGAGTCTACAGCTAAGCCGCTGCGTAGAGGTTAATGGAAAAAAAAAAATATTTTCTTACAAGAAGAACATTTTTTTTTTCTTAAGGGGGGAGGAGTGTTGCACCCCGGAATATTTAAATTCCGTTTCGAAATTTCAGTTGCTCAATCGAACGCCCGGTCGGGGTGAACGATCGAGCGCGTGCCGGAATTCGCCGATGTTGAAATCGGGCGAATTGACACGAAATGCTTACGCACCGATTTTCGGTGAATCGCAGCGATCCACTGCAATTCACCGACAGTCGAAGACCAGACTCGGAGCTGAGCAGTCAGGCTCCTCTTAGACTCGGGTACCCACGAATTGTAAAACGATTAGAAACAGAAACTGTAGCACAGAAATATCATTCTCTCAAATAAATTGTCTAATTGGTAAACCCGAGTTCGCGTGAGTCCAACTCTTTAATCGGCGAACGATCCCGAATAAACAACAATTACCCACCGACTGGTAACCTGATCAATTACCGAGTCGCCGGGCACAACACCTGGTAACCCAACTTTTTTTTCTGATAAAAAATATTCATTCATTTTTCTGAATACGTATGAATTTTTTCAGAATTTTGTCTAAATTTTTTTAAATGCGGTTTTCGACCCTGATTTTTCTTGAAAAAAACGCAGTTTTGAAAAATTAGTCAAAATTCTGAAAAAATGCATACGTATTCAGAAAAATGAATGAATAATTTTCATAAGAAAAAAAAGTTGGGTTACCAGGTAAATTGGCGAACAATAAATGTTTCATTTATTTGTTAATAATATTTTGGGATTATTATTATGCAAAATCAATCTTTTCAGTACCTACAACGTGCTTGATGTTTTCAGATATTTATCCCATTGAGAAGTGTTCGAATAATCTCTGCAAGTCGTATAACCTTAAGAAATCCAAACACTAACCCGGGAATTAACGATCACGCAATCAACGTCATTTTTCACGAATGATGAAAAATACGAGACTATTGAAACGCGTCTGAAGCTCAACGCTTCAGTTTCTCCGTGATCAGCGTTAGACGAAGACGCGTTTTACGACATTTCTCTCTATCAATACAAATACACAAGGTACACTGCAGAGTTCCTTCAGACGCCATGGCGCGATTGACTCCGGTGTTCCTCCTCCTCAACCATCGTTCATACACGAGCCCGCAATAAACGCGATATTTCACGATCGATGGAAGATCACAAAGTTACGAAAATGTGATTAAGTCTCGACTTTTCTTTTTCTCAAAATAGGCATCAATCGACCCGTGATATGAGACTGTCGATTGCGTGAAAAACACGACACGACACGTTTGATACGGATGCGGCCACGGGATCCTCTTCGCCGTTTATCCTCCCCGCTTACCGTTGCTACAGAAGCTCGCGATGAATGTGATTTTTCGCTGTTGATCGAAAAATACGAAACTATAAAAATGCGCCCGAATATCGACGTTTTATTTTCCCCAAAATAGGCCGTAAACAAGCACGCGGTATGAAACTTTTGTCGAACAATGGAAAAGTACGGCTCGCCACGCTTGCCACGAATGCCATGGCGAGTCCGATTTCAGTATTCCCCAACCTCGTTTACAGACGTCACGACGCGATCGACTACGGCGTTCCTCTTTCCCGCTCATCGCTGTTAGACGGGCTCTTAAGGGAAAAATGTCCCGAAGGGAACTTAAGCCATTTTTAAGGTACTCACTTGGACGTCGCGCTCCGTGCGGTGTGTACGTCATTCTTCGCGCTCCGTATGGTTTGAACGTTGTGCTTTGCACCCCGTAAGTATGGATGTTGCGCTTTATGGTCTGTGCGGTTTCAACGTCGCGCTTCGCGTTTCGTGCGGACGTCTGTTACGTCAAAAATATCGTTGATTTTACTCGAGCGACAATCTTACACATATCAGTGCGGTTCAGTGTGATTTACACGTACTCTGGTCAAGAAGGAAGGCCCTCCCTTTACCACATCTGACGAAGTACACTAAACGCGCAAGCTCTGTTTCGAGTCTAACCTTTCGGAAAATTACTCGGAGACGAGCTGCGAATGCTTCTCTAAAGGGAATTTGACTGAAATCTGAGATGATGATGATGTGATGATGGCTCTAGACAATGCGGGTACTAAATTTCACTGGTGTAATTAAAAATTCCACTTACCTTTTTTGTATTGAACTGAATGATGATACTGTAGATGGATAGGACACGATCGTAAAGAAACTGTGACGCTGAATTTAAGAATACAACCGTCGAGTTTTATTCGTAAAACGAGGGAACTAATAAACCGATTTCTTTCAACAAAAAGATGTTAATATGTAATAAATCGTGATGATGTACACAAATATCGGCACCTCGTGGTGTAACAAAATTCTGGGTTCGGATGTACGTTTCTCAAAATGCGAAACGTGCGAAATTATAAAATTCAATAAAATACAAAATTATCGAAGACCGAGAATACAAAACTGTAGAGTCTTCGTCAGCTCTATAAACTCCTAAGTCCCCGTTTAGGACAAAGGTTCGAATGACAGGAATAAAAATCTTTGCGAAGAACTGAATTGTTCTAAGTCCACGGTCGGATTAAAAATCGATGATGATTGGCGCTCGACATTTTCTGAGTCCGCGATTTGACAAAAATCCGATTTTAATTCGGAGCTGAATTTTTCCTAAGTCCGCGGTCGGATTAAAATTCGATGATGATTGGAGCTCGACATTTTCGAAGTCTGCGATTTGACAAAAATACGATTTAAATTCGGAGCTGAATTTTTCTAAGTCTGCGGTCGGACAGAAATTCGTCGTTAATTCAATTTTAAAGTTTTCAGTCTATGCTCGGGCAGAGATTCGATATGGGTATATCTAATTTACCGGAACGCACTGTCTTTCTTGAGACTTTTTTCGACTTTTTATATGATTCGATCCTTCGTCTATCGTTTGATCGAGTGATGGTAGGGGTAGTGCCTACGTGAGATTCAACTCCCTATCTCGCGAGCTAGAGGAGGACGCCGCGCCTTGCCGGTCACGCGAGGATCGCCGCCCACGCGCCTGTCCCTTGCTCTGGCTCCAAACTTACAATTTCCTCTCATCAACGCTTCTCGGTACTTCGTCCAGATGTTCACGCTCTTCGTCGGAACGATTTAGTTTTCGTCTTAATTATATCTCTTCACTTATCGGTTTTGTAAGTTTATTACCAAATAAATTGTCTGATTCCTTTCCGCGACTTTTGAGTGGTCTCGCTGGATGATTGAAAATGGATTCTCAACCATATCACGTTGACCTAGATTTGATTTTACGTTGGAGGTCGTACAGACTGTAATTCTCGTATTTGTCGTTGAAAGTTCATTTTCGCTTGTTGTTTCTAATACACGCTGTTATAAATTTTGTATAAAATTACCGCTCCATATTTTTGTGGGAACGTATCTTAACTTACTTAATTGTCCAAGATTATGCGACGTCATTTGTATCTAACTGTGTAGATCCCAATTTTATAAACTGTTAAACCCTTCACCATTTATTTATATTAACAAGTATCCTAGCGCGTGCTACAATTTTTAAAAGTTATTCGTATTTAGGTGTATGAATCCCAATTTAATAAGCTACGAATCATTTTACCATTTTTTTATGTTAACAAACTAGCCTGGTGAATTATATAATTCCTAAAAGTTGTTCGTGGACATTTTAATCGTTTTGCCTCATTATCTTAAGGGGGTCCGTCTTTTGAGTTCCAAAGGTTCCTTCAGACATTGATTATTTTCTTTCGTTGCATTCTCCTATTCATTCGTCTGTGCATCTATATGGGTCTTCGAGAAAAGAGGAAGAATAATTTAGTTATCTGGCCGGACTATAATTCTCTTAAGTAAAAGTCATGATTTCCGAGACGAAAAACGAAACGACGATTTTGGTGGAACGTAGGGTATTCACCCGGTGTCCACGTAATCTTTTTGCTCCCAGGGCTAAGTGGATTTCTTTTATTTCTTTTTTGTGACCACGGACGGGTTCGGCTGCAACGAGTGATCGAGGATCGTTAAGAGGCGTAGTATCGTGAGGCCCGCAGGCTGACGGTCGATAACCGACGCGCCCGGTTGCCTCTAGTTTCGTCTATCGGCGCTCGCTCGAGTGGCGTAGGTGACATTTCTAGAGAGCTCAGTGTTTTGAAAAGTCGGGCACTGTTGTACCATCATCCGCACTCTTTTACCTCGACTGACCCATCGGTATCTGCTAACAGATATTGTAATTTCTGGGGACTGCCGGGGCCGTTGCTCGTATAATTGTTTGCCGAATGCTCCCTTCCGCCAGAAGTCTCGGAACCCATGACTGAATTATGAGTTCGTTTGTGCGAATAACGCGAAGTTTCGGCCTGACGTACCACGTCGGTTTGAAGTTCGGCTTTGTACTCTATTTTCCTTTGTGCGCTTATCTAGTGCGGTCTGTTCAATGCATAGCTTCTGAGTGTTCGCACGTCCGGGAAATTCAAGATCTTGTCTCAACATTAAAAATACTCAATAAAAAAATTCCTGTATTCTGTTACTCCAAGAATATCTATATAACTATGTTTCAAGAATGTGCTGTAAAAACCAATGGGTAAATACAAATAATAATAAAATGCCCACAAAAAATTAATTTAGACACATGTACACCTAATTCAATAGACATGTTGTGTTTTTTCAAAACGTGAGTGCCTAAAAACGTTGTGGAATTGATCATTTTAGTATTGTGATATGTATCGTATGTGTAATGATTTTATTGACTCTAATCGGATCTTTTCACCATCCATATCAATTATCATGTGTAGATTCATTTTAAGGGGACCGTTTTAGAGAAAAGTTTTTTCTTATTATAAGGGTTACGGTTTTCTTCGCCGATGAACAAATTTGGAATCATTCTATTCTTTTAGGATGGTAGCAAAGGATTTTTTGTCACTCGATCGATCAGTTGGGTCAACCGGTTGATTCAAAACCAGAAATATGGGTTCTTACTTCTGCGTGTAGTTCAGATAAAACCAACCATAGGACTGGTCTCTGCTAGGGCTCATACTCTTCGCACTCTTATTTTCTGTAGATTAATTGTAGAGATTATTTTAAGTTAATACTTTTAAATACCTATTTCAGTGATGCCAACGACATCATAATTTTTTGCTTCCTCATAGAGGAAGCTTTGTTTTCGTGAAAACATTTTTTTTCGAGATTTTCATGTTAACATACTCAGAAACACCTAAAATGTCGAGAAAAGTGGTCTAGAAAATATGTCTGTATGTGGGTATGTGCGTGCGTGCGTCCGTGCGTGCGTGCGTCCGTGCGTGCGTCCGTGCGTGCGTGCGTGCGTGCGTGCGTCAGTGAGTGCGTCC